>JADRCD010099042.1:0-22583 GCA_019843815.1 Montemys delectorum | reverse complement strand
GTGTGTGTGTGTGTGTGTGTGTGTGTGTGTGTGTGTGTGTAGGAGTGGGGACAGGGAACTACTGCTAGCTATGTACAGTTTTATTTGAGCTAGTGGAAAGTTTGGAATAATGATGACAGTTGTACAACAGTGTGAATTTCATTAAATATTTATGAACTGCATTTTTCAAAGATTGAGGCAGCATACTAATTTTTTAGAGAAAAAAAATGTAAATAAGACATGAGGCAGTGAACACCTGGAAAACTGTTTCCCTGTACCACATAAGGATTTTGACTGCTTCTGCTCCTCCCAGGAGTATAAATACTCTCACTGAAGAGAGGAAAGGTGTGCTTCACAAAGAAGGCTTCCATGACGTGGAGACAGAGAACCCAGCGACTGCACTGGGGCTGAGATTCTTTGGGGTAGTCAGTCATGCAAAAATATCATTAATGATTCTACCAGGCTGGTTCAAAATGCTGGACCAGAGTTGAGATCTATCTAGCTGCTCTGCTCCAAGCAAGATCCATCTCTCCTAAGGCTTCCTAATACGCAATAAATGATGCTTACAACCTTGGTAACAGTCTGGGGAAGACACGCTCACTGTTCTTCCAGGAGAGTTTGAAAGGGTGAGGGAACACTTGCTGTGAAGCCAGGGATGCAAGTCTCAGCCTCCTCTGCTCCAGCACCCTCACACGTCACTGGGGGATGTAGGGCAAGGTAAGATGCTCAGTGGGGTGAGGCATGATGATCCTCTAAGCAGGGCCAGAGGTGAGCAGCATTCTCACAGTGCCTCCTAATAACACAAGTGCTTAGTTTGGGAAGTATGAATGTTCCTTGGGTACAATCATTAGCCATACTACCCACAGCTCTACAGATTTACCATAAACAAATGAATATGAGTTCAATAGATAAAAATAACTCTCTGTTGTTATAGCTGCCATGTTTATGTAGGGGGAACACACAGCATCTCCAAAAAGACCCTATAATATTCTTTCCAAATGGAATTGTTAATAGTCAGACTTGAGACAAGCCTCCTTAGCAGCTTGGGTTCATTCTGAAAAACAGAGGAAGCGGGGCTCCTGGCCTTACTTTTAATAGAGGGGTTGTCATGCCAACGAGGGCTGCTGTTTAAATTGAAGGGGAAGAAAGAAGTGTTCCTTCCTACACAAACTTTTCAGCAGGGCTCACAATTAGTCCTTAAAAAAACCACGAAAACTCATAGCACTGGAGTGATGGGAAACACTATGCTCATATCATTTGTCAGAGAAAGGCCATGCATGAGAAATCCCAGGTTTCTTTCTGCTGCTCCATTCTTCATGCCCACAAGTAGGGTAAACAGGGCACTGGAGAAAAGAAATGTTGATGTGGGCACATGCCAAAGCAAGCTAATGCTGAGCTCAGAGAGTGGCCTTCCATCTTGAATAAGCACTGGAAAAGAACGGGGCACAGAGAGAATAATGTCCCCTGCCCTGCTATTGAATTTTTAAAGGCTGGGTCTCTACCATGCCTTCATAACACACCTGCTCCTAAGGGTGCCAGTGACAGGAGAGGGGACATGCTGGCACACACAGCAAGGCCACTTCCTTTTCTTTTCCTGATGTCTGTGGGCTGAGCTTTGCCAAAGAGAGAAGCCAAAGGGAAGGAAACCTGCTCTATGGGCATGACGCTGGTTGGGACAAGAGGAGGGAAGGCTCAAGGACAAAACTTCTTTCTATCCTATATCCTGGTGCAATGGTACTCTCTGGACACAAAGGCCTCACCCACACATAGGAAGACGCCAGTGTTTCTGAGGTACGCATGGCCAGATCAGAGATCAGTCAGGGCATGTGACTAGATCCATTAGCAAGGGCCAACACCAAGCCCTACATAGCTGCTTCCTTCTACATGCCGTACAGTGTTGCCATGAAGTGTGGGCGTCAGTACTGAACATGCCTGACATAGACCTGACAATCAATCTGATAAATGAGAAGGCTGCTTACTACCTAACAGGCAGGCAGAGGGATGAGGCGCCCTCAGAGCAGGATGGGGCAAGATTTCATAAGGCTGCTCAGAACAGCAAGCAACTAAACCTCTGAATTGTTTATTTTAAAATTTTTCCATTTAATATTTTAGACTAAGGTTGATCACAGAAAACTGAAACTACAGGGCAAAACTGCCAGTAAGGAGGAGGCCTACTGTATTCAATTCCAATCAGGCCTTGATGATCCCATTCAGATGTCAGTGCCTCATTATCTCTAACCAGCACAGCCAAAGCCCTCACCTAGAATTGCCTTATTCTAGCCAGGAACACATAGCTCTGCTCTGCTGTCTTCTCTAATTTCATTATCTTTAGTTTCTATGTGAGCTTTATAGGTTTCTCTTGCATTTCATAGACTTTGACACTGCCCTGCCCCTGGCAGTTCCTGTATGTAGTGAGAGCGTCAGCATTCAGCTGCCATTTGATGAGCTCTGCACACTAGCCTTCATCATGGGATTAACAACTCTCCAAGGAAATGGCTCAGCTGGTAGCAGCACTCGCTTTCCAAGGAGGATCTAGGTTCGATGCCCAGAACCCACGTAAAAAGCCAGGTGTGGCTGTGTGTACCTGTAACCTTAACATCATCCGGTGGAGAAAGGAGAATGCCAAGATCTCAGTGTCCAGCCAGTCGAGCTGAAAGCATGATACTTGTGTTCACTGAGAGACCCTTCTTATGACAACAACCTGGAGCATAACAGAAGACATTCGTGAAACCTGGTGTCCTGTTTTGGGTCTGCATGAGGGTGTACCTGCATGCGCGTAGTGCACACATAGCTACCACACACACACACATACACACACACAGACCCCCTCTGCCTGAGACATACATAGCATTATCCTCATTTTACAGAAAAGAAATAGAGACATAGGTTAATGGTTGCTGAGGGTGACATAACTGTGAAGGGACAGGTCGAGAGCTCAACCCAAAGATGTGCACGGGGCTGAACTGGGGGCCTGAGGTTCAGGGTGAAAGATGGAATGGGCAGCATGGCAATGTGAGAACAGGATAGGAACTTGTCTTCCATAAAATGTGGTGGATACGATCCCAGTGAACGTACACACACACACACACACACACACACACAGGTACACACACATGCACACAGACACAGGCAATCAGGCAGACACACACACACACACACACACACACACACACACACACACACACACCACCTCATTGTCACAGACCATTCTTCATACAGATAGATTAAAGATGGTCTTTAAGACCCCAGAGGCGGGCTGGAGAGATGGCTCAGTGGTTAAGAGCCTGACTGTTCTTCCGAAGGTCCTGAGTTCAAATCCCAGCAACCACATGGTGGTTCACAACCATCCGTAATGAGATCTAATGCCCTCTTCTGGAGTGTCTGAAGGCAGCTACAATGTACTTATATATAATAAATAAATAAATCTTTAAAAAAAAAAAAAAAAAAAGACCCCAGAGGCTAGCTAGCTCAGAGTTTCTGTACTCTGAGTGACTATTATTTTCTTTATTTATATGTACTGTTTGAGTCTTCAAGGAGCATGCAGAGCATACTTCTGACAGAAAGGGAAACAGTGAAGTGAAGTTTATTGTAGGAAGAAAGGAAAATGAAAAAGGGAGAGGAGGCTCTGAGGGTTTCTAAACAGAAGAGTGGAAATGGTTTCGTGAATATTAGGAGCAGATTCGCCCCGCGTAGCACCACTACTCACATTAGCCAATGGGAGGCAGAACTACCCAAGCACTTAGCTCCAGAGCCTCCAAACATCATGGGTATAAGACAGAGTGAAATGTTGAAAACAGCGGTGAGCCACCAGATGCAGGTGCTGGGGAGGGAACGCTGGTCCTCTGCGAGGACAGCAAGCGTGCTGAGCCATCTCTCCAGAACTGCCTTTTCTGTTAGAGTGAAAATGCCTAGGAATCAAAAGTGATAGTCGCTGCGGTGACTTTGGTGCCCATAAGGGTTCAGGGCAGTGAAAGGTTTGTGTATAGGATGGCACCTTAGGTAAAGATTGTGACTGTGAGGCTGTGGGCCTCAAGGCGTCAGGGCCATGGTGTAGCTCTCATGTACCTGGTGAGTTATCAAAAGGGGCTCACAATAAGAGAAGCAATCCGGACCCCTTCCATTCTCTCCACTCCTGATTTGACATACAACCTCTTACTTGGTCTCAAAGGCTCTCACAGATGCTAGCTAGTGAGCGACAAAGTCAAGCAGTAGATCTCTCCACAGAGGCTGTATCGTATGGACTGCAAACCTCCAAGACTTGGGATCAATGATCCTCTGCTTCATTGGGTAGCCTAGGCCAGAAATCTCATGCTGGTGTTACAGCGCTGACTATGCAGCCATGCAGTGCTAAAGATGTGCCAAACAATACTCAATTATATACTTCATACTACTAACTCCAATATGCAAACTTTACCTCAACTCAAAAACGTCCTGTTTTAACGAAAAATCTTGAAAAAATAGAATGGTAAATGAGAACAGCAAAACAAGCCAGGTAGATTCAAGAAAACTCTCAACAAATGAAGAAACACGTAAGCACCACTTTGAGGTTTGTACTGGCTGGTTTTGTGTGTCAACTTGACACAGGCTGGAGTTATCACAGAGAAGGGAGCTTCAGTTGGGGAAATGCCTCCATGAGATCCAGCTGTGGGGCATTTTCTCAATTAGTGATCAAGGGGGTAGGGCCCCTTGTGGGTGGTGCCATCCCTGGGCTAGAAGTCTTGGGTTCTATAAGAGAGCAGGCTGAGCAAGCCAGGGGAAGCAAGCCAGTAAGAAACATCCCTCCATGGCCTCTGCATCAGCTCCTGCTTCCTGATCTGCTTGAGTTCCAGTCCTGACTTCCTCTGGTGATCAACAGCCATGTGAAAGTGTAAGCCAAATAAACCCTTTCCTCCCCAACTTGCTTCTTGGTCATGATGTTTGTGCAGGAATAGAAACCCTGACTAAGACAAGGTTGTACTGGCTGGTTTTGTGTGCCAACTTGACACAGGCTGGAGTTATCACAGAGAAGGGATCTTCAGTTGGGGAAGTGCCTCCATGAGACCCAGCTGTGGGGCATTTTCTCAATTAGTGATCAAGGGGGTAGGGCCCCTTGTGGGTGGTGCCATCCCTGGGCTGGAAGTCTTGAGTTCTATAAGAGAGCGGGCTGAGCAAGCCAGGAGAAGCAAGCCAGTAAGGAACATCCCTCCATGGCCTCTGCATCAGCTCCTGCTTCCTGACCTGCTTGAGTTCCAGTCCTGACTTCCTCTGGTGATGAACAGCAGCAATGTGGAAGTAAGATGAATAAACCCTTTCCTCCCCAACTTGCTTCTTGGTCATGATGTTTGTACAGGAATAGAAACCCTGACTAAGACAGAGGTGTTATTGGAGATGGAGGGAAGGCTCTTGCTCAGCAGAGGGTGTCCTGGCTCCATCCTCAGAGTGCTGGGCTGGGTCCCCTAAGTACCACGGAGCCTTCATCACTCTGGTATAGTGTCATACTTTGTCCACTGGAAGATTTGAGAAAGTACACCTATCACATTTGTGGAGAAAGTCCCAGCTACCTGGAAAAGGTAGAAAAGACTGAGGCCATGTGTCCAAAGCCTGTCTCACAGTACGTGGGTTACGCTGGGTTTTCCCAGGTCAGCCAAGTCTGCGCATTGTTGGCTGTTTACCTCTAGACTGGAGGCTGCACTGTGCAGAGGGAATATCTCTCTCATAGCTGTATTTCCAAAACACATAACTTTGGTACGGAACAGGTGACAATACATATATACTGAAAAAATAAAATGTATAATTCTATTAATTGATTTACATATCTAAGGCAAAACACGGAGATGGTACCAAGTCTAAAAGTTTCCAAGGGATGTACAGGCCCAGCAAAGTAAGGGCCTACAGAGGGGACTGCAAGGCTGAGTGACAACAGCCTGGCCCGAGCATGGGCCGGAACTATGTCCCAGCAGGGCAGGTTATGAATGTGGGCACCTAGACACACATCATTATTTTTACTGCATTGTAGGGGATTTGGCTTTTCAGAAGGCTGCATAGCCATTGCCCTGTGTAGTCACCAAACCAAAGACTAAAAACAGAATGAAGCCACGCAGGCGCATCTGTTCCCCAGGGTACCTGCCTAATGTGGTGAGGCACCCCAGGCTGGAGGGTGAGTCGAGCTCCGATCTGATTTCAGCCAATCTGTTACTGTATTTCACTCCCTGTCCTCATGCCCAGAGGCTGTTGCAATGGGTATAAATTTAGAACGAGAAAGATAAATAACACAGAAAAGTTTATTTTAACAAAATAGGTTGTTTCTGTCTCTCTTTCTCTATTTTGCTAAAGGAAAGATAAGTCGGTCTTACTTACTTAGCCTCACTAACATGAAATTTGGTATTCTGGGCAGGAACTTAATAATTCATAACCCTGACTCAGATGAACTAGCCATACGAAACCACAACATCACATGTCTCTCCTGAGTGCTGCCTAGTAGACAGGGCAGGAACATCACGGCCCCTTCCCAAGCTCTGGAATCTACCAGTCCACTTCTGAGCAGGCAGGGCACTGTAAGCAAAGATAGTGCCTTTCTGACATACAGTGGTTTCTACCAGCCAACCTCAAGGTAGTTGTGACCCAAACTGCACGTTGTCAGCAGTTACAGTCATAGTTTAAACTGTTTCTTGAAGAAAGCACTGGAGAAGCTTTGGTTATGATAGAAATTATCTGGGAAAGAGACTACTTTGGGAACTGCTGTCCTCCTCCCACACACCGCCTGGAGGGTATGGGCTGCTGAGAGAAAGAAGCTTGCCATCACGGATCTGCTTAGCCCAGTCACATAGGAGAGCAAAGATCAATAACTGGTCCCATGACATATGCCCCTGGCAGAAGGGGACAAAGGACCAGATCCTTCCTCAAATCATCTTGCCCCCCCACCCCCGTTTCCCCTCCCACCCATCCCCCAACCTGGAAAGCAGCCAGACTTAGCAGTTGTACCTCTGATAGCATCTCATACTGGCCTCTTCTTCCAAGAGCAATGGTCAGTAAATCATAGACCACAGATGCGCTTTGCAGACTAATGAGGCGGTCACTCTTGTGTTCGGGAATCCTGCTCAGGACAGCATCTCGGTTGGCCTGAAGGTGACATAGAAAAGAGAAGCAGATGGTTAACTAGCCTACACTCCATCATTGCCATGGAACATAGAGGCCACCTAGGCTCTCCTACCTCATAGGGCAAGAGTAAATAACAGACCTGTCACCTCAAGTCACACATCCAAAATCCCCAGAGCACCACAGACATAGTCTACAGTTTGACTCAACACTGGAGGCCAGATACAAGCTTCTCAGCAGGCTTGCATAGCCATGGGAGTTTTTAGGTGAGCCCCCGCCCCACACCCATGTCTTTCTGTGATCTGGCTTCTACCCTAGGCTGAGGAGGGGGAGAGCACCTTCCATCCTCGAATGCTGTCATCAAGTCCCGCAGAGGTGATCAAACTTTCCCCAATCAGATCCCTGCGTGACATCTCCATGGGAACAGACCTCAAAGACTAATTCAATCTTCTAAATGGGAGTGCAGAACAGATTTGAAGCACAAAACAGATTTATAAGACAAGAAGTGAGCAATTTTCGCTTTGCCACAGAGGACTCAAGAGAACACTGGCCAATTTCATGTGTCTACTGTTTAGTACAGAGATCCATCAGAACAACCAAGCTTTCCCAGGCCATCTATCCAAAACCCCCTCACACCAACATGTTTTCGCTGCTTCTAAAACTTAATTTCTCCATAGATTTCTCCAGATACACCACACAGACTAGAGTCTTGATAGCTATCTCATTTTCTCTTTCTTCCCCTAACAGGCAGTTCTAAATCACTAATGTTAGATTTCTGCCAGCTTCTCCCACCCCCGGCTCTGCTAATGAATAGTCCCCACTCATGCCTGTCTGAGGAGCAACAAGGCATGCACAGTATTCCATTTGAGAATGGTTCTGAGGTTGTGGGGTCACTTGTCCCCCAGGCTGATATTTATCTTCCTGCCTGGCATTCAGAAAGGCCACGCACACACCTTCCTTCTTGCTAATGAGACAAAATGCCTTATTTCTGTGTGTGTCCAAAGCATTTAGTTTCCTCCACCCATCAGAACTTACTCACTTGAAAACTCCTAGCTCTTAAATGTCAGAGCCAAATGAAGACTACATAGAACAGGCCACTTCCTACAAAGTGACTCATCTCTTAGGAAGACAAGTCTGCTTTTGAAGAGTTCAGTCTAAGATTTCTTTACGCAGCTCCTTTTGAGCCAACAAAAGGTGCTCTGAAGGAAGGAGGGCCTGCTGTAAATGGTCTCTGCTTGTTCATTTGTTATAAATCTTCTCTTCTCAGACCAATGCCTGGAAGAAAACAAAACAAACTGCACAGATACTATATATAGGAGAAGTTTTCAAGTCATCCCTATCGTGTCTTCTTGCCAGACAGCATAGGAAAGCTATAACCTAGAACCTCGAGATACCAGAGTCCTGACTTGGATGAGGTTATGCAGACACACTGCTAACAACCTCTGCCTCCAGGAGAAAGTAATTTGCTATGCAGTGAGAATCGGTGCACTTTCAAATGACTGCTTGTAGGTGGAGAGATGGTAGAGAAATTGATGCTTCTAAGTTAACGCCAGAACTAAGAAAGAATATCATTTTCCCAGACATCCGAAGAACAAGGCAGCTCCTATTTTGGTTTTGAAATTGAGCACATGAATTATCTGTCCCCTAAATGAAAAATAAACTTCCAAAGGACATTGAGAGGGAAAGCCCACTAGGGCAACTTCATGTAGAAGAGATTTACAGTCAGTTGGGGGGCTGTAACATCACAGGATTTCATTGTCCCTGAAGAGATAGTTCTAGAAACTGAATATTATGGAAGCCAACCTGACTGCCTCAAAGGGTTTCAACACTGAATATCACTGTGTCAATCACATCTGTGATGGAGTAGGTTAGCTGAAGATCCCACTCTACAGCATCTGTACCGCACTAGAAGCAAGTGCTGTGGACATGTGGTCATGTTTTTCAAATTGCAATTTGAATCATCTGATCTCACAATTATTCAGTGGTCCACTAAAGGGATTGGACACCATGACCAATCACATCTGCATGGAAAAAATTAACTGCCAGGTTATAAAGCGTCCAGTACAGTGGGGAGGCCAACAGAAGCTGCCCTCACAAACCAGTGACACAGCAGGTAAGTCTTGTCACTGAGCCACTGCCAGCATTATCCCCTATGTGCCAAGGCAGAGCACAGAATATAAATGCCACCATCCTGAGTTACAAGCTGATGGTCAAGGAAAGATGAACCCAGGGCGACCAGCTTCCCAGAGAGGAAGTGAGCCCAATGACGTCAGCAGTGGCCCAGTAGAAAGCAGTGGTAACTCAAGCAGTCTGCCCTGTAAACACCTTTGGGCCTGTTTGCAGAACAAGAGAACCCCAAGCTTTAACCAGAGCCGAGAGGGTTACGCATGCTGAAGCCCTGACCTGCGCTAGCCGTCTCTTGCCAGCATTCCTTTCCTGGCCCTCTATCCACAGTCACCTCAGCATAGTTCTTGCCTCCAATTCATCACCACCTTGAAGGTGGGGACTTCTTTTCCTTTCCTGATGATCACTTTTTCTCTATGGTCTGCCGGGTGGGCTGAAATCTCTAAGGAGGGAGCCATACAATTTGCACACAGGGGCAGCAAACCAACATACTAGGTGTGTATCCTTGCTCACTCTGGCCTCGTCTTCATCTGTAGAAAGATAGAATTAGATAGGAAACCCCTGGGGCCTCTAGCAACTTGTGCTTCTGCTCAAGCACTAGGCACACACCATTGGCCCGTGGTAGTTCGACTTCACTGAAGTATCCTCAAGGCTCCAGGCCAGGGCTGGGTTCCCTCGTACTAAACAGAGCAGAAGCCCAAGAGACAACAAACATGCGGTTTAGACCATAGGTCAATATCCCGGCCAAACACTAAGAGTGGACTTCGAAGGATCCTGACGGTCTGGCCACAACACCCTTGACAAAAGCAGACGAGGTGGCAGAGGGCATCCCCACAGTCTGAGATCCTGTAGGGTTATGATCAGGAGGAGGTGAAGAGAGCAGCATGAGAACACTAGAAAGTTCCGTCCAGCTCCTGCCAGGACAGTAGAGGCAGATGTGCTCACAAGTAGTCACTTCGGCACTGTCTTCACACCCTGCACGCTGAGGCAGTGAACAGTGTGCTCTCCCTGGACAAACTTCCTCTGGGGACCATTTTCACCAGAGTTTCCGCCTATGTGAGACTGCTGATACTCAATCATACTTGGCAGATGGAGGAGAAGCCAAGAGCCCTTTCTACTGTTGTAGAACTCAAGGTAACCACGAAATGTGCTAGCTGTCGGGGGATTCAGAGACGTCTTTCTTTTAAAACCACTGCTGCTTTTCCCTCCACATAGGCATTCCTTCTGGAATTTTTTCTTTAGACCAAAAATCATCATAATGAGGGAATAGCCACAACGGGAAAGGGATTCTTGGGACTGGGGAAAAAGCAATGAAAATCACATTCCACTTACCATAGATTCACTAATGAGTAGTAACAGCAGCGCCTCTTCAGTATTTTCTTGAGGACAAAAAATGCTGCACAAAGAAAACCAACTTTGGTATACGGCAGTTTTGAAATAACAAGAGCTACACTACTACAAACAAAGCACAATGCTAAAACCATCTCGATTTTTACACAGAGTCTATGAACACTATAATTTGGGCACTTGAATTAATTTTCCTCGTTTCTATGGCAAATCTGTGGAATTAATACACCTCAGCTACACATTTTAATGACGAACAGACGGGTGAGATAAAACAATCAAAACTCAAGTTAAAAGTCCAAATAACATATGTACTATTACAGAGGCAGAAAGTGAAATCAATAGAAAATGACAACAGACATAGCAGGGCATCCTTCACAAAGGCTCTCGTCTTCTTGCCTCCCACTAACTACTGCATCTTATTTTGTCATTCTGATGAAATAAGAGGGTGGGAGCAGCTGCAGGGACTGAACAAGCTTCCTAATACTCAAGGAATTGTGAGCTATCTTAACTTAAACACACGTCTTATTCTGGGGTAGCATGCACTGTTAATCTACTGTCCTGTTAATCTAAGTCACGGTGTCTGGCTGAACTCTAAAATCTTAGATAAAAAGAAAAAGTTCTTAAGCTCATTGTTGCTGAAGATTAGGAACCAATAAAAAAAACCCAAACACCCCCAGCCCTCCCCCTCTATAGCCTTGGTTCTGTAAGCAAGATTAAGACCATGTAGCATCCTGCCCTCCCCCTCTCCCACCTCCCCCACCCCCCAACCCCTCACCCCCCCGCCCCCCGCCATGCCCCTGCCCCATTCTAGAGCTCTAGACTCTGGAGTAGAATTCTGGGCCAAACAACTTTTTCTCTCAGAACTGAAAAGGAGTTTATAATCAATGAAAATAAACTCGGCTAAAACCAAAACAACATTTTGAAGATGACTAAATAAGGACTGAATTTATGCCTTCCTAGGAACAACATAACAATCATTTAATTGAGATTTCCTCTCCTCAAATTAAAAAAAAAAAAAGGTAAAATCCCATATTTTCCAGATAATTATAAATCCTTGTTCTCTTTCTGCTGCAGCAGAGAACACTAGAAATAACATGGGAAGTTCAGTGCTCGGTCCTCCTGCAGAACTCTGCCTGTGGGATTTCTAAGGCCAAGCAGGGCTTCAGCAAGGCTGGCCTTGGACAGGACAGTGGGATTCTGGGCCTGGAGCCGAAATGTCTATGGGGAGTCAGCTTATGGTATTCTGGGTTTCAGAAAACAGAACACTTGTGATTATTCCCGATATCCTGGCCATGCTTGCATGCCATAGGGGCCTCGTAAATGAACGAGCAGCTTGAATCATTTTTTTCTAATGGCTAGCTAGTCCTGTATTGTTCAGACTAATTGAAAAGAGAGAGCCCAAGCCGTGCTAATTATGACTTAGCACCAGCCAATCCAGTCCATGGATAACCTCCAAATTCCATTTGAGCACCCAGTCTACTTAAATGCTAGGTTGTGTTATTTTACCCAGAGTTGCTAACAAGCAGCGCATTAACTGCATCTCATTCCACTTCCTGGGCCCTCCCTGTATGACAGATGGATGGGCTCTGCGAAGCTCCAGGGCTGGGGACAAAAGGTGGAAGATGAAGAGAAACAGGCCTGAAAACCATGCTGGAATATTCCCTCAGAACAGTCGAGTCTTCCTGAGAGCCATTTCTGGTCACTTCTTCTCTTCTTTGCTCATATAAGGTAGGTAGTCAAAACTGTCAGGGCCTTCCTTTTGTGCCATTTTCTTCTCTGAAGACCAAGTGCTTCAGAAGGAGACCCTGTTGTGCCCTGGCCTCAGTTCTGGAGAGGAAGAAGACAGTGGGCTAGATGTACTGGGAATTCTACGAAGGATAAGGTAACGGACAAAGGGAACCATCAGACCATGAAGCCAGCTCCCAAGATCCAGCAGGCACAGGGAGAGGCAGGGGGCGGGAGGTTGGCAGGCTCAGCCTAGCCTTGTCGTCAGCTCCAGGGATGACCTTCAGGCAAACTGCCCATTTCTTCAGTTTGGATGAACTCATCAGTGGATCTTGTAGTTTTGAAGGACTCACGGAAGAAATACCCTCAAGGCACTGATAGTTACCTTTTTACCTAGGGTTGCAGGTATGCTTGTTTTTTGTTTTTGTTTTTTTCAAAAAAATGTTCTCCCCCTATATATATTTGTTAGAACAAGCAAAAACAAACAAGAACAAGAAAACAAGGCAACCTATCCAACTGCGTCTTAGTTTTCTTGTCACCTGGGGTGAAGTGGCTGTGTAAAAGCAGCAGTCCCTGAGGAGTCATTGTGACTCTGTGTGGCTGCAGGACTGGCACTGAGCTAACAACCCACAGGAAGCTGGTTCAATTCCATGATCCAGCTGGGGGCCCCAGAGAAGGAAGCAGACTTCAATTAGTAGTTGAGAGCAGCTTGGCCAAGGCGGCAGCTGGTTCAACCTGAGGATTACAGGGACCTCCCCTAAAGCTCTCCCCAGTTTGTCAATTCCTATGGATCAGCAACTCGATATGCAAAGAAAAAGGGGGCTTTATCAGGTCAGTCCAGGTCTGTTAAGTATTCCTCAATTCTGGGATCAGATAAGTCCCATGTGGCTTGTCATCTCACATTCCTAGGGAGGGGACAGAGTTCCTGCATCCCTGGGGAGGGGGCAGGCCTCTCTGCACAATGACTTTAAGGGGAATGTGTGGAGACCAAAGAGTTCTGCCAGCAAAAGTCACCCTGACCCCATGATGTTCCTTGTCTTTCCAAAATCTCTGCACAACCCACTAGGAGGTCCAGAGCCAAAGCATCATCCAACAGAGATTGCCTCCTTCTCCTTTGTCTACCAGGGAGGTCACCCCTAAGACCTGTATTCAAGGATGCTCATTCAATACCTTCTCACTAGCCACTTGTAGGCAGATGGTGGATTTTAATCTCCTGCTTTATTTGTGCTAATTTTCTAGTCTAATATGCATGTAAGTATACAAGCCATCAAACATGTTTTTATAAGGATGAAAGGAAAAATACACCTAGCTGAAACACACACCAATTGAGGGACATATACCACAGCTTCCATTAGTTCCAAACAGAACAGGGAAATAACTCCAGTGGCCATAAGGGAACAGACTAGCACACTGACATTTATAAAACAGAATAGCATACAACACTGAAAATAAACTACCGAGACGTGAAAAACTCTGTGTGGATTGTTCATACAAAACACCAGACAAGAGTTTCCATAAATGAACACACGATTGACCATTGTTGAAGATGACACAATGGCTTGTTTATTGTGAGATGGAGTCTCACTATGCTGCTGTCAGGCTGCTCTCTAACTCTCCCACCTTAGCCTCCTGAATACCGAATTACAGATGTGTCACCACACCAGACACACAGCTTGACAAAACCAGACAAAATGCTGGGGACATGATTCAGTAGGTAAGGGTACTTGCCACCATGCTGGAGGACCTGAGCGTGATCCCTAGAGTTTACATGGTAGAAAGTGATAACTGACTCCTTCAAGGTATACTCTGGCTCTGTAGGTACACACACATTTGCACACACAATAAGTAAAAGTAAAACAAAACAAACACAGCTGACTAATCACTGGGCAACCAGTACCTGGGAGAGGGACAAAGAAAGCTACACGGCTCTGCTAATGTCTGCTTTTTGAGCAGCATGCTGTCATACACAGGCGCTCACCTCACTGAAAGTCACTGCTTGCTTTTCATCCATTTACTAGCCCAGCAGTTAAGCTTACCCTAAAACTAAGTATGCCAAAGCAGGCATCCTCACAAAAGACCTAGAAGGGCAGAGGCCTACAACAGACCACCATCCCCCTCTCTTGACAGGATGTTCAGTCTTATTTTCTTTTAAATGTCAAGTGACCAGGCAGAGAAGGAGCACGGCCTCCCCTTCACATTGGGGTACAGTGGAGGGCATAACTTGCTCTTGGGGAGCTTGCTTTTTAGGGCAGCCAATCTTGGCCACCACTCTGAATGGTCATTTTGGTTTACTGGAGCAAGAAGAATGTGAGACACCTAAACTACAACTTTTTAGGTGGTGGAGTGTAACTTCATAGACTCATAAAACTGTGGTCACAGAAAATCTAGCAACAGTAAAATGTTTCTGAGTGCAGTGACCAAAGTTAATTCAAAGTCAAACACAAACAAGCACAAAGTTCCAGGTACCCAGAACCTTACTGCAGACTTTGTTCTGAACACAACATAGACACTGTTAACAAACATTTCGAATTACAGTATTTGTACCATACATACAAAGTTCTATGCTCTTCTAGAAATATAATGGTTTAATTACAGAAATAAAGACTTTTAATGTTTTTTAACTGTCATTCCTCAGCATATAAGCAAAAATTAGTCTATGTTGTTATGTTAAAGGGTTTGGTTTTAAAACTACTGTTTCAGTTGCTAACTTGAGTAGCAATAAACCTGTTCAAGGAATTTTGGTTTTAGATTAGGACAGAATTTTCAGTAATTTCTGAGATGGCCCCAGACTTATTTTAGCCATTTTATACTATGTATTTATACAAAATGGCATTTTCAGAATTGACAATTATAAAGTCAAAATACTGACTCTGAAAAATGCTAAAGAAGCTCTATGTGCTACAGAATCACAAATTCAACCAAGATTTTATTCTTTATGTAGAAATATTAGTACACCATCTGATTAGCACACCAACTTGCTTCCAACTATAATAAAGGGTAAAATTATATGCACCCCAAACAATTGTTTTAAAATAAAGTTTTTTATAATTTGTTGTCAGTAAATGTTTTATTTGTATACCATTTTACATATCTAAATACTCAAGGTTGCATAAAAATGTCTTGAGTGAGAAGGAGTTTACAAATGAAAAAGTTTAACAAGTCTAACCTCAACTATGAGTCTGAACAGAGAAGGAGAGTTTGGGGCTACTGGCCAAAATAAAGTTTGAACATCATGTGCAGATGCCCCTTTTAACTCTTAATGAGCCAGCTAGAGGGTAGTGGCAGCTGCCTCACTACCGTGCTAGACAGTCAGTCCCACTGTGGGAACAAGGGGAACCATACAAGAAGAAGCCTGGTATATGTCAGTCTCTACTAAAATGCCAGTTAAGAAAGAAGGCGTGTGCATGCAAATTCAGAATGCTGAAAGTTGATTAGTGTGGAAATTAATGACACACAGAACAGACTCACAACAGAGAAAGTTGGTTCTTCAAAGGGATAAACAAATGACAGGTTTTCAGGGAGCCTGCTCCCATCCCTCAAAGATGGAAAAGAACCAAAGAAAAGATGGAACGAAACAAGGAATGCCAAAGGAAAAAGAAACGTGGCTGACTAGGAAGGTGTATGGTAAAAAATTATACCTCTAATGAGAAATCCAAACCTGTAGAAGGATATAACCCAGGCAGACAGACTCACGACAAAACACAAGGAGGAGCTTCAAGAAAAGCCACACACAGGCACGCCAGGACAGGTGCTCAGCAGCAAATCCTACATGATAGTTCAAGACAGTTCATACCAATTCCTCAAGTTCTTTTTAAAATAAAAGGGAAAGAAATAATCCCCGACTCTTTTTATGTGACTAAAATTATCTAGATGCCCCAGGAGAGAAAGATTTTATAAGAAAACTACAGAACTACAGAACTTTTAGGAGTGCAGATATAAAAATTTCCAACAAAGCACTTGGGGGGCAGAGGCAGGTGGATTTCTGAGTTCAAGGCCAGCCTGGTCTACAGAGTGAGTTCCAGGACAGCCAGGGCTACACAGAGAAACCCTGTCTCGAAAAATTAAAAAAAAAAAAAATTCCAACAAAGATATAGAACCCCAAACAAACTTTAAAACATTGTACACTATGACCTAATGGGATTTACCCCAGGAAAGCAAGGCTGGTTCAACATTTGAAAATCAATGAGTAAAATGTACTGTAATCAAGGGCAAACCCCTACAATTAGCTGAACAAATGCAGAAAAGGCACTGGACAAAGTTCAATATTCCATGATGAAAACAACACAGCCTAGGAGCAGGAGGGATTGTTTTCAATCCATGCACAGCATCTACAAAAGCCTACAGCAAAAACAAATGCCCGAGTCAACCTGAAAGGAACTGGCTCCTCTCTTTGTCTTAAGATGAACTGGAAAAGGGAAAGGATGTTTTCTCTTATCGCTTCTACCCACTAGTGGAGGAGTCATTCATTTAAGAAAGAAAATGAAATCAAAAGTACACAGCTTTGAAAGGAATAAGTAAAATTATCTACTTACGGATGATGGAATAGCCAGAAGAGGCCATATTGATGTCTAAGTGACGTATGAGGGCCTACATCAACTCTACCACCTTTATGTAAGAGGAATGTATAAGTACTAGCAATTGATAGCTGCTGGAGAAAGGATAGTTTTCTTTAAGGGTGTGGGCCCTGGTATGTTAGCCATGCTCCAGTGGGAGGCCACACATCCCAGAGCATATGGGCACCACAAACTAGACCTGATGAACTAGAAGGCACTGTGCTGCTGCTCTGGATCCGGCCCCCCGGCACCCTGTTCTAGTTTGCTTCCCTGCTGTTGTGATAAAAGCCATGATCAAAAGCAACTTAAGGAAGAAAGAGTTCATGTAGTCTCTCACCTCCTAGGCCACACTCCATCACTAAAGGGAGTCAAGGGAAGAACCCATGGAAGAAATCTGGAGACAGGAACCATGGAGGATGCTGCTTGTTGGCTGTTCTCAGCTCACTCTCTCACATGGTTGTGCTTAGCTAACTTTCTTGCATAGTCATGGCCAACTGCATAGGGATAGCACTGCCCACAGTGGGCCGAGTCCTCCGATACAAATTAGCCATCAAGACAATGTGCCAGAGATATGCCCATGGACCAGTCTGATCTAGGTAATTCCTCACTCAAGGCTCTCTCTTCCCAAATGATTCTAGATTGTATCCTTTATAATAAAAACTAAAAACAACACATACTCACTTCCAAAGCAAAGGAAAAATGACTTGTGCATGCACAAAACCAAAAAATTAGGAATATGTCTAACAAAAGAAACATAAACCTTAAACCCTGAAAACTAAGAGTCATTGCTGAAGTGATTTTAAAAGCATAAATAAATAACCACATTGCTCATAGACCAGAAGGTCTAACACTATATTTTCATGTGACTAAAAGTATTATTTGTACTGTTTCAAAGGTTAGGAGTTCAAGGCAATTCCTATCAAAATCCCAGTGATTTTAAAAATGTATTTCTGGCTGGGCAGTGGTGGCGCACGCCTTTAATCCCAGCACTTGGGAGGCAGAGGTAGGTGGATTTCTGAATTCGAAGCCAGCCTGGTCTACACAGTTAGTTCCAGGACAACCAGGACTATAGAGAGAAACCCTGTCTCAAAAAACCAACCAACCAAACAAACAAACACACAACCCACCCCCCATATTTCTGGCAGAAATAAGTGGATCCAAAAATGCATAGGAACTTAAGGGGCTGGGAGAAGACATGGCAACTAAGAGTGCTGGTCTTACTTTTCGAGTAGTGAGATACTTTAAACTAGACTTTGGTGATGCTGAGTTACCAACTCTGCATGTATGGGAAGCCAATGAATCTACACTCTAAGTCAGTGAGCTGGACTTAGTGTGTTAACATGTGAGTTACAGGTAGAAATCAAACAGATCTTGTGCATCTATATGAAATTAAGCTTGTAACATGGTGTGGGACCACCTCCTAGAATCCTCCTTATACATCAGAGTGGTGTCAGAGGAGTGACAAGGACAATGACTTAGGAAACACCAAAGAGATCAGTGAAATATGAGTGTTTCTGTCCCTGAGGTAAGACCACACTGGGACAGAGCTCCATCCAGGTGTAACTGGATGAGAAAGATAGTGACAGAGATCCTTTGTGCACTTGGTAAAATTATGTACATTCAGAGGCTTTTTTTTTTTCATTCAGAGGCTTTTAAAGTGGGAAATGAACCTAGACTTTGCTTTGAAGATGTAAAAATCACTTAACATTTGAATCTTTAATCTGCTTCTGGGTAGCCCCTCCCAAGGGAGTCCATGCTTCCCAGGCAGTTAGGAACTGCCAGAGCAGAGGTTTCATGAATCTAGACAAGGGTGAGAAGGATGCATAGCTTGTCACTCAGGCAAAGTTGTCTAGCATAGCTGGAAAAATGAAAATCAAAACTAAATTAGGTAAGTCTCAGAAAAAGTCAGGAATGTAGTTCCTTGTCCAAATCTGCATAAGAAATGCAAACTGTGTAAGATGACCATGAGGGGAAGAGACACCGGGGTCAGAGTAGGAACAAGAAGCAGCTGACCCAAGAAAACTGGGCTCTCAGAAGATTCGACATGATTTCAGATGCCACATAAGGGCCAGAAGTCAGGTGGCCTATCTCACAGGGTGCTCCCAGGGCTCCCAAAGCAGCTGCCCTTAGCACCCTAGCAGTGTGATAACACTGCAGAGGTCCCCCAACAAGACACTTTTCTCTTTGTGGAAATTTGGAAAGGGCATCAGGCTTGTCTGTGAGTAACAGGCAGGGAGGGACCCTAAGGGTTCTGAGGAGTAGTGTGGGAATGAATCAGCTCCTTCCAGCCCCTCCATCTCCATTCTCCACCCCCTTGACAGGGAGGACTCAGGCCTAAGAAGGCAGTAGCTCTCTGACCCCTTTTCCTCTAAGGAAGCCAGATCCCAAATTTAAGTCTTAACAAAAATAATGATATTCTAAAGAGACATCTCCTCCCAACTGCTAGCAAATTATTCGTTGTCCTTATACATGGTTTGGCTTAGAACAAGACTTTTTTTTACAAAATGGAGGAATTACTGATGAAATGAATGCCTACTTGCTCTGCCTGTTGTGTGGCTGGGGCTCCTATGATGAGTGGAGAGAGAATCCCAGGAAGTGACACAGCAGCAGACAGCTGAGGAAGGAGACAGCACTGAGGAGAGTGGCTGCTAACGCACGTAGACATGTGCAGGAGTGACAGACAGTGCTGAGGTCCCTCTGCTGAACAGTCAGGTATGCTCGTCTGACTTCACACAGGCGAAACCCGGCCTGTACTTCTCTCCTGACCTTAAACATTCCCACATTCTCTTCCCATCCCAGGGTCCCCAGCTAAGGACATCAAGTCCCATACTTCTCTCCTGAGTAGACACGGGCTCTGCGAGGGAGTGTGTAGGTTTTAGTGTTTGCTCCTTTCCGGAGAGGGTCATCTAGAGGTGACTGGCAGGGAGGCTCCTCCAGAGGGTTCCAGTAGCTCTGCTCACACATGCCCCGTAACAAGATTTCTGCCAACTGCCTGGCTATTGTCTGGGAACACAAAAGAAGAATGGCGTGGTTATTAATCTGTTTTCTATCATCAACTCCATCATTATCATCTATCAGCTGTCACTATGTGTGAGACGTTATTGCAATACTCAGAATTTAAAAGACTCAGAACTAAATGTTTACTTCTATATGGAAATCATACCCATTTATGGCAAAAGAAAATATAATATGCCAAGACATTTGAGCACTTTGTAAAAGGATTTATGTTTATTTTAATTATGAATAAGTGTGTTGGGGGACAAGCATACATGAGTGCAGGTGAAGCCAGGAGGTTTGAATCCCCATGGAGCTATAACTACAGGGAGTTGTAAGCCATGTGCATGGGTGGGTGCTGAGAACTGAATTCCAGGCCTCTGCAAGAGCAGTACCTGTTCTTAACCACTGAGTCATCCTCTATCCCATGCTACCCTGTCTACATACACATTGAACAGGCTTTAGACCCAAGATAACTAAACAAGTAGCTAAGCCTTTTCTAAGAGCTCTTGAGTGAGCTGCAGGTGTTTCCATCACCTAGCAGCAGATGCTTGCTACAGCTCAAACCCAGAGAAAAGCCAGGACTCCACTTCAATGATGGTATCTCTGAAGGAAAAAAAAACCTCAGCATAGCCATACGTACACTGCAAACACTCAAAGGACCAGCATCCTTAGTCACATGACACTGCCACAGGATGCAGCACTTGGGGTGTGGGGTGCCCTACTTTCTGTCCACCAGACCTCCCAGCTCAGAAGCTCAGAAGCGAGTTCTGTATAGCAGGCAGGCAAAATTCGGGCTGCAGCTTCTGATGAGCAAGAGCTTTCTTCAAAGCTGGCGGGCATCTCCCACCTCCTTGTGAAAATACAGAAATACCCAGACCTTTTCCTTCTAGTCAGTGCCGGTTAAAATGCTTTTCTGAATCTTCTACAATACCACTGCCTAGAACATCATCCAAGTGAGATGCAAGAGCTACGCATATACAAAGAAGGGTCTTGTTGTTAAAGGAATATTGATAGTATTTCCCTTTCTCCTGTGTGTGTGTGTGTGTGCATGTATGTGCATGTGTGTGCACATGCACTCATGTCTTGTCAGCCCCCATTTTCAAACAGAATCTCTGCATCTCAGGATATTCAATCCACAATCACTCGGAGCTGCAAACTAAGAGTCCAAACAACAGGACTTTCCCTTAGGTTTCGTGTTCTTTGGAAGATACAGAGTGCTGCTGCTCCCCGAGAGGAGGTCTTAAAAGAAATGTGTTCAGAAAAGAACTTCGTTAGGCTTCATCCATATGAAGCTTCCTAAAACTCTCCAAGGAAACTTAAATGCAACCAAATCATTAGCTTGGTAGCTTCTGAGAACCACTGGGTAAAGGCAAATTTTCTTGATTATCCCCATGTAGAAGCCACTGCCTTCAAATGTCTATAAAACTGTGAACATAAATGCATCTAGTGCATCCCCAACTGAGTTATTTGTAAAGATCTCATAAGAACACAATTTCCAGGACTAAACAGTACCCAAGCTGCTTCCCTCGGCCCTCCAGTACTGTGTCATTTTGATCTCACTGCACTCATCTGAGCTAATGGCTTCTGCTGAAAGCATCAGCTGTCAGAATCACCCTCCACTTACTATGGCCCTGATATAAACGTTAAAAAAGAAAATTGAATAAAGAACCCCCACCCACTTCTCCCAACCCACACCTACTATGAGACTGTCTTAAAGGGCAGGCTCCAATGGCATTTAGTATATCCATAGGGTTGTGACTCCTCATAACGATCTACTTCCAGAACATTTCACCACCCCAGTGAAACTCTATACCTTTTAAAGCTACAGCATCTCATTTGCCAGTCTCAAACCCTGAGAACAATCGATGCATTTTCTGCCTTTATGGCTTTCCTGATTTAGAAGATCTCACAGAAATGGGTACACTATGGGTCTTCTGTGGTCGGCTTCTACTGCGTGGTGCAGAGTTTACAAGACTCCTCCATGTTGTTGCTCTTTCTTTATTAGCATCTACCCAGTTATTGTAGGACAAGGTGGACGCACCCCCATTTTGTTCATTCTTTCAGCTTGCTTCCAATTTTTGGCTGTTAGAAATGGTGTTATGTGAACATTCATGTTCAAGTTTGTGTTTGAAAATTTGTTTAAACATTTCACCAAAGTCTAGGAGTAGAATGCTACGAAAATACTTTTAAATCCCTTTCTGCTATGCTTTCACATAAAATCACGTTCACAAAACAGCTTTACCATCTTGCAATTGTTATTGAAAGTAAAAAGAATCATATAGTTATCACATGGATTCCTTGGCCCTGCTGCAGACCTGCTCCACTGGAACTGTGGATCTTGAGGTGAGGACATGGAGGTGCTCAGCATCCCTCAATGGAGTTAGGGATATAGATCATTGACAAACCACAGTTCCCCAGATAATTCTCATGTACTCTTTCAGGTCAGCACTCACTGGATTAGAAATGGTTTAAGTTACTTGACTATCCCACAGAGAGCAAAGGCACACTTTGATTCGGAATGACAAAGTGGGAAATGTCTCCCTTCATGTTAACAACACGAGCTCATGGCTGAAATGCCCAAGGGTAATTCCAGCTATCACATAGACTCAAGGAGGCTCTTCCCTGATCATCTCAAGAAAACAATGGAAGATTATCTATCAATCAATCTATCTATCTATCTATCTATCTATCTATCTTCCATCTCTCTCTTTCTTTCTTCTTTCTTTCTTTCTTTCTTTCTTTCTTTCTTTCTTTCTTTCTTTCTTTCTTTCTTTCTTTCTTTCT
>JADRCD010099041.1:0-12332 GCA_019843815.1 Montemys delectorum | reverse complement strand
AATCACAAAGGATCACACATGGTATGCATTCTCTGATAAGTGGTTATCAGCCCAGAAGTTTGGAATACAGGAAGAACGACCCACAAACCACAAGAAACTTAAGAAGAAGGAAGACCAAAAGGTGGACATTTCATTCCTTCTTAAAAAGGGGAATCAAACACCCACAGAAGGAGTGGCAGAGATTAACTATGGAGCAGAGACTGAAGGAAGGACAAGCATGTAGCTATCTCCTGAGAGGCTCTGACAATACCTGACTAATACAGATATAGAGGCTCACAACCATTCATTGAACTGAGTATACTGTCCCCAATGAAAGAGTTAGAGAAAGGTTCTATGGAGCTGAATGGTTTGCAGTCCCTTAGGATGAACAACAGTTACTAACTAGTACCCTTAGAGCTCCCAGGGACCCAACCACCAATCAAGGACTATATACAGGGTGGGACTGAATGTTCTGGCAGCATGTGTATAGTAGAGGATTGCAAATTCGATCATCAATAGGAGGAAAGGACCTCGGCCTTGTGAAGGTTCTGTGCCCTAGTGTAGGGGAATGCCAGGACCAATAAGTGGGAGAGGGCGGGGTGGCAGGCATGAGGAGGGGGGAGGCAAAAGGAGTTTGTTCTTGTTGTTCTTGTTTGTTTGTTTGTTTTTTGTAGGGGAACCTGGGAAAGGGAAAATTTACATGTAAATAAAGATAATATCTAAAAAAAAAATCCTTAATCTACAGTTTGAGAGGTTCATGATATTGATTTCTGAATTTGTCTGTACAGTAATATTTTCTTTCCATATGTGAGTACCCTTGAGACCACTTGGTCTAGTACATTGTGTTCTGAGTATATTCTGAGTGCTCTGAAGTGACTGTCCTCTGCATTGACCACAAGGACACACTATTTATTTGAGGGTGTTTTCCAGTGCTATTCTTGAGACTTAAGAAAATTTTCAATTATTTTATGTTCTGTGTGTGTGTGTGTGTGTGTGTGTGTGTGTGTGTGTGCACATAGGCACACACATGTGGATACTGGTTTATAACCCTAAGCCTTGTTCATTGACACAAAGTTTTACTTTAGTAAAAATATATAGCTGCATAAATTATACAAATAAAGAGATATTACTTAGAAAAAAAACTCAGGTGACAGCAGATGCTGGAGAGGTTGTGGAGAAAGAGGAACACTACTTCATTGCTAGTGGGATTGCAAACTGGTACAACCACTCTGGAAATCAGTGTGGCAGTTCCTCCAGAAATTGGACATAGTTCTACCAGAGGACCCAGCCATACCACTCCTGGGCATATACCCACAAGATGCTCCAACATGTAATAAGGACACACGTTCCACCATGTTCATAGCAGCCTTATTTATAGTAGCCAGAAACTGGAAACAACCCAGATGTCCCTCAACAGAGGAATGGATACAGAAATTATGGTACATCTACACAATGGAATACTACTCAGCTATTAAAAACAATGAATTTATGAAATTCTTAGGGAAATGGATGGATCTGGAGAATATCATCCTAAGTGAGGTAACCCAATCACAAAAGAACACACATGGTATGTACTTTCTGATAAGTGGTTATTAGTCCAGGAGTTTGGAATACGGGAAGAACAACCCACAAACCACAAGAAATTCAAGAAGAAGGAAGACCAAAATGTGGACATTTCATTCCTTCTTAAAGGAGGGAACAAAATACCCATGGAAGGAGTGGCAGAGACTAACTATGGAGCAGAGACTGAAGAAAGGACAAGCCAGCCTAATATAGCTATCTCCTGAGAGGCTCTGACAATACCTGACTAACACAGATGTAGAGGCTCCCAGCCATCCATTGAACTGAGTACAGGGTACCCAATGAAGGAGTTAGAAAAAGGACCAAAGGAGCTGAAGGGTTTGCAGCCCCTTAGGATGAACAACAATATGAACTAACTAGTACCCTCAGAGCTCCCAGGGACTCAACCACCAACCAAGGACTATACATGGTGGGACTGATTGTTCTGGCAGCATGTGTATAGTAGAGGATTGCAAAGTTGATCATCAATGGGAGGAGAGGCCCTTGGCCCTGTGAAGGTTCTATGCCCCAGTGTAGGGGAGTCTTCTCTGTAGATGTTTATTAAGTCTAGTTGATTTATGGTGATTTCACGTAACTTCAGTTATTCTGTTTAGTTTTTTTATGTTTTTGTTTTGTTTTGTTTTGTTTTGCACTGATAACTTACTTACTGATGAGAGTAGGCTACTTTTATTATTATTATTATTATTATTATTATTATTATTTTATTTGATATTTTTTTCACAGTCTAGTCACCACCCCCCTTCCCATCACACTTTCCCTCCCCTATCTCTAAGAAGATGCTCCCATCACCCACACCCACCCCACCAGACCTCTTCATTACCTGAGGCCTCAAGTTTCTCAAAGTTTAGATGCATCTTCTCTCACTGAGGCCAGATCAGGCAGTCCTTAGTTGTATATGTGTGTCAGGGGCTATTGAAGTCAACCATTATCACTATTTTTGGTCAATTTGTGGTTTTGGGAATAATAATATTTCTCTTAAGAAGTGTGTGTTATTGTGTTCAGTTAGTATAAATTTAAAATTGTAAGAGCCTCATGGGTATTTTTTTCCTTTAATGAATATGAAGAAACCTTGTTTTATCTCTATAACTAGTTTTTATCTGTTTCTTCAAGTGCCACAATAGTTATGCCCGCTTGTATCTTATTTCCCTCTGCTAAGAGTACCTTTTTTCATCCTTTCTTTCTGAGATAGTGTCTATCATTAATGTTGAGGTGTGTTCTCAGAGGCAGTACAAAGATGGATCCTCATTTCTTACTCAACCTGTTAGTGTGTATTTTTAATTGAATAAGTCATGACATTAATAAAAGGAGTAATTATTGAAAATGTATTAATTCTTATAATTTCATGGTTTTGTGGCATTTTCTTAGATTTTTTTTTGATTGACTATTTTGAAATTGTTCATATATCCCATCTGCTCTGTTGGATTTGTTTAACCTTGTCTTCAAATCTAAGTGTCCCTTCCAGTGTCCTCTATAGACCTGCCTTATGTTCACAAATTCCTTAAATCTGTTATTCTTGTGGAAAGTTTTGCTTTTACCTTTATGATGGTTTTTCCAGATTTAATACTGTCTTTGACCAAGTGATCAGTTACTGTATCTCATCTTTGAGACTTAATATTCTCTTTTTCAAGATACAATCAACTGGTGAGGCTTCCCATTCAGCTTTTTAATTTGACATACAGATTTTTTTTATTTCAAATTTTGTTTCTTCTTGGGATTTCTTCAGAAACTCTCATTACTAATTTCTATTTTCATGTCTTGAATTATTTTCATTTCATTTTTATCTGTATTATTTGCCTTCATCCCACAATTTGTTTATGATCTGAGTTATCAAGCATTTTTATTACAGGTATTATGAAATCATTCACTTGTGCATCATCTAAGGTGCTTAACTGAGGGAATATTGATCACTATGGGAGTAAAAATTTTATAGAGGACTGTAGGGGGAGATTTCCTAATTGTTTGATTGAGTAAATGAAAATGGCAAAAGCCAATCACTGAACAAAAATATAGAGGCAGATTTTCTGGGTCCCAGGAGAAAGAAGAGGAGACAAGATTGAGAAAAAGCTTTTTTGGCCAGACTGTGGGGCAGAGAGGATGGACACCATGTAGGCCTGGGGGCTATAAATCCAGTGGCAGCCTCCACCACTGGATGAATTCTATGTAGAATAGCTGATGAGTTTAAGACAATAGATTCCGATCCCAGTAGTTGTATCATTTGGCTGATTTTGAAATAGTAAGATTGTTTGGTGTTTTCCATTCACAACGATTCAGGTAGGCAAGAGAGAGAGGGCATAACTGCAGAGCAGGCATTGGCGGTTGGCTCTACTAGGGTCGTGGGTCAGTAGAATGCAAGTGGTAACTCCAGGATTTCTCAGGATGGACAGAAATTGGGTGGCTTAGCAAGCCAGCTATGGGAGCTGGGTGAAATAACCATTGCTGGCATCAGACAAGGAGGAGAGGGTGGTGCTCTTGTGAACACAAGCAATGGCTGTTGGCAGAGCATAACAGGGATCTCAGGACAGCCTTAGATAGCAATGAGGGCTGACTAGACAGCGCATGGATGATCCCAGCAAGTGTGCTTTTTTTTTTTAATTACAAGAAACAGAGGATATATTGTCTTAGTTACTAAGGTTTGGGTTTTGGGATAGGACCAAGGCATCTGGAAATAGATGTTTAGCAGTGTTTCTTGGTATAAATAGCTGGTCTCACCTTAATTGAATGGGTGTTTGGAGCTCTGCTGTTACTCAAACTTAAAAGATTAAGCACAGGACCAGCTGGGAGGCGCAGGTCTCAGAAGTGTCAGGGAAGCTGGGACAGGATCCTTTCTACCTCAGTCTACACCTACGAGGGACTGGGGATACACATCCCTCTCTGCCCCTTCCCCACAAGCAGAGATCCTGTCTCCAGGGAGTGCTTTGACCCAGGGACTCAGGTGAGATCAGCATTTTCTTTCCCTTGACTTTCTAAGGCGGGACCAGTCTGGAGGCACAGGCCTCAGAAGTGGCAGGGAAGCTGGGGCAGGATCCTTTCTACATAAGTCTACACCTAGGAAGGACAACAGATCCATAGGCCTCTCTGCACCTTTCAAGCAAGCAGAGAGCCTGTCTCCAGGGTATGCTATGACACCAGGACTCAGGAGGGACTACTGATCCACAACCCTCTATGCACACATTTTACCAGAGGAGAGCTGATCTTCCAGAATTGCTGACACAGGTTCACAGACCTACAAGAGGAACAAGCTACAGCGAGAAACAGCAAGAACATCTAACACCAGAGATTAGCAGATGACGAAAGTCAAACCAACAGAATCTAACCAACAGAAACCAAGACTACTTGACTTCATCAGAACATAGTACTCCATCCACTGCAAGTCCTGGATATCCCAAAACACTGGAAAAGCAAGATTTGAATCTAAAATCATATCTCATGATGGTGATAGAGGTTTAAGAAGGACATGAATAACTTCCTTAAAGAAATACAGGAGAACACAGGTAAACAGATTCAAGCCCTTAAAGAGGAAACACAAAAATCCCTTAAAGAACTACAGGAAAGCACAAACAAACAACAGGTGAAAGAATTGAACAAAGCCATCCAGGACCTAAAAATGGAAGTAAAAACAGTAAGAAATCACAAAGAGAGACAACTCTGGAGATAGAAATCCTAAGAAAGAAGTCAAGAAACATAGATGCAAGTATCATCAGAAGAATACAAGAGATAGAAGAGAGAATCTCAGGTGTAGAAGATACCATAGAAAACATTGACACAACAGTCAAAAAATGTAAAAAGCAAAAAGCTCCTAACCCAAAATATCCAGGAAATCCAGGATGCAATGAGAAGACCAAACCTAAGGATAATAGATACAGAAGACAGTGAAGACTCCCAAGATAATGGACCAGTAAATATCTTCAACAAAATTATAGAAGGAAACTTCCCTAACCTAAAGAAAGAGATGCCCATGAACATACAAGAAGCCTACAGAACTCCAAATAGATTCGACCAGAAAAGAAATTCCTCCTGTCACATGATAATAAAAGCACCAAATGCGCTAAACAAAGAAAGAATTTTAAAAGCAGTAAGGGAAAAAGGTCAAGTAACATATAAAGGCAGGCCTATCAGAATTACACCAGACTTCTCACCAGAGACTATGAAAGCTAGAAGATCCTGGGCAGATGTCATACAGACCCTAGAGGAACACAAATGCCAGCCTAGGCTACTATACCCAGCAAAACTCTCAATTACCATAGATAGAGAAAACAAGATATTCTATGACAAGACAAAATTTACATAATATCTTTCCACAAATCCAGCCCTCCAAAGGATAATAGATAGAAAATATCAACATAAGGAGCAAAACTACACCCTAGAAGAAGCAAGAAAGTAATCTTTCAACAAATCTACACAAACCTAATTCCACCTCTTGCAACAAAAACAACAGGAAGTAACAATTACTTTTTCTTAATATCTTAATATGAAAATTAATATTACCAACATATCCTAATCGATTGAAATCCAAAAATATGAGGAATTAGAAATTTATTGACTGTCATCCAATGGTCTCTCTAATTTGGTAATTGGAGAAATAGGTCCACTATTATACAATCCATATATACATTCAGCTTGTTTGTTCATGACAATGTCTTGCTGTGTACAACATAATGGTCTTGAGATCTTGCTTTTCCTATCTCAGCCTCTCTGTTAGTAGTATTGTTTATTTCATGTTTTTACACTATACTATGGTTTTCAGAACAGCTTATGTATTTTAAAAGTATTGATATACCCAAAAGAAATATAGACAATTAAATTGGGAGGGGGCTTGTAAGAGAACAACAAAGAGTGAGACTGAATGCTTTGCTGAACGTTTGTAATGCTTGTATCAAGTTACCACAGTAAGAGCCAAGATTTTAAGCTCTACTAAATATAAAACAAACAAACAAACAAAAACACTTCATATATTTATGTTCATTTAAGAAAATATTAATAGTGAAGTATTATTTTGAAATATACAGTTAATACATTTGGAGTTATTTAAAATTTATATTGAGAAAACGTATTTTCAGTATTGCCATAGACAAGCATCTACATAAGACTGTTAAATTGATTGTTGTTTTATATCAAACAACTTTTATAATACTAATTTTTATTGTTATAATATTTTATAAATTTTAAAGAATATGACAAAAAAGATATTGTAGGTATTGAAGGGGGGGTCTCTGGGAGGAGTTGGGGTATAAAAGGAAAACAAGAATGTGATTGAATTCTATTTACTTAAAATATGTTTTTAAATGTTAACAAATTCAGATAAATTGAAATCATGTAACTTTTCTCATCATAATGCAATAAAACTTTTTTTAAAAAATGGGATACAGAGCTAAACAATGAATTCTCAATTGTGGAATAGCAAATGGCTGAGAAGCACCTAAAGAAATGTTCAACATCCTTACTCGATATGGAAATGAAAATCAAAACAACCATGAGATTCTACTTCATACCAGTCAAAATGGCTAAGATCAAAAACTCAGGTGACAGCAAATGCTGGTGAGGATATGTAGAAAGAGTAATACTACTCCATTGTTGATGGGATTGGTAAAACAACTCTGGAAATCAGTTTGGCAGTTCCTCAGAAAATTGGACATAGTACTACCTGAGGACCCATCTATACCACTCCTGGGCATATACCCACAAGATGCTCCAACATGTAAAAAGGACACATGCTCCACTACGTTCATCACAGCTTTATTTATAATAGCCAGAAGCTAGAAAGAACCCAGATGTCCCTCAACACAGAAATGGATACAGAAAATGTGGTACATTTACACAATGGAGTACTACTTAGCTATTAAAAACAATGAATTTATAAAATTCTTTGGTAAATGGATGGACCTGGAGAATATCATCCTGAGTGAGGAAACCCAATCACAAAAGAATACACATGGAATGCACATACTGATAACTGGATATTAGCCCAGAATCTCAGAATACCCAAAATACAATCAACAAACCACAAGAAACTCAAGAAGAAAGAAGACAAAAGTGTGGATCCTTCTTAGGATCCTTCTTAGAAGAGGGGAACAAAATACCCATCGAAGGAGTTGCAGAGACAACGTATGGAGCAGAAACTGAAGGAAGGACAATCTAGAGACTGACCCACCTAGAAATTCTTCCCATATTCAATCACCAAACTCAGACACTATTGTGGAGGCCAGCAGGTGCTGGATGACAGGAGCCTGATATAGCTGTCTTCTGAGAGGCTCTGCCAGTGCCCAACTAATACAGAAGTAGAGGCTCACAGCCATCCATTGGACTGAGCACAGGGACTCCAATGAAGGAACTAGAGAAAGGACCCAAGGAGCTGAAGGGGTTGTTCATAGGAGGAACAACAATATAAACCACCCAGTCCCTCCAAATCTCCCAGGGACTAAACCACCAACCAAATAGTACACATGGAAGGACATATGGCTCCAGCAGCATATGTAGCAGAGGATTGCCTTGGCAGTCATCATTGAGAGGAGAGGCCCAGTGAAGGCTATATGCCCCTGTGTAGGGTAATGCCAGGGACAGGAAGCAGGAGTGGGTGGGTTGGTAAGCAGGGAGAAGGGGGAGGAGATAGGAGTTTTTCATAGGGGAAACCAGGAAAGGGGATAACATTTCAAATGTAAATAAAGAAAATATCTAATTTAAAAAAAAAAAAAGAAAGTCAAGTATATCTGTTATTACTGAATATCACTCTGGACCTGGAACTTGTGTTGCAAAATTATGAAAATGAAAAGGAACATGATGTAGTGGAGAGATGGCTCAGCAGTTAAGAGCGTTGTCTGCTCTTCCAGAGGTCCTGAGTTCAATTCCCAACAACCACGTGGTAGTTTTTCACCATCTGTAATGGTATCTGATGCCCTCTTCTGATGTATCTGAAGAGAGCAATGGTGCACTCATATATATAAAATAAATAAATCAAACTTTAAAAAGAAAAAGAAAAGTAAAGAAAAGTAACATGAAGAAGAAGCCAGGAAGACTGTGTCTGTCTATATTTCTAACATAGGCAATGCCTGTGATTTTTCTTAGTATGATACGCTTGCAACTGACTTGGGACATGTGGGAACTACAAGTAGCGATTGAAGATCAGGAGATAAATTTTGAGAATATTAGTGGTCCCATAAACTTGTAGAACACCAGCATGCCACTAGAAATGTATATTAAGTGTTTTGTTTCTGACACTACATAAAACAATAAAATGAGAGTATTAGATCATCCAAATGGCAGAAGAGGAAAGTGGAAGAAAAGGTAAAGGGTATTGAATGTCTTTGAGTAGCCTACTAAAATCAGCAGAAAAGTCCCATTTTCTTGGCACCTTCTTGCTGTTCCAAACAGAGCTTACACAATTTCTACCCAAGCACATGTCTATGTAAGACTCATGTACACTCAAAAATTCTAACCTCCTTCCATAGTTGGAAAAATTCAAAAGGGAAAGAGAGAGTACGTGCAAGGTGGACACATTGGAAAAAATGATCCAGTTAAATATTCTTCTATAAATGCTTCTTCTGTGAAATGTAGCAAAAAGCCTCTGTTTATCATAAAGAGTTCTATTCAAAAGCATAAAGAGTCTGGAGAGATGGCTTAGCTTTTAAGGGTATGTACTATCCTTTCAAAAGACCCAAGATTGGTGCCCAGCATCTAAGTCAGATGGTTCAAAACAACCTGTAACTCCAGCATATTCTTCAGCATATTCAATGCCCTCTCCAAGTCTGCAGAAAGACCAGCACTTACATATGCTAAGACATATATACAAAAATAATCTTAAAATAGGAATAAATATTTTAAAGGACAGAGGTGTTTTCTATTCTGAATTTCTTAAAATAAACATCTATCTTCCTTAAGTCTAAGTGTTTATTTTATATAAGTATTATTCCTTAGGAATTGAATTTTATTATATTTTGAAATATGTGTACATTTGTGCATGCTTTCATAAGTCCCTTCTTAGTAAGTATAAGATAAGATAGCATATATATATATATATATATAATTATAAATAAACATATCAAAATTCACAAAGAAAACTTCTATGCTCAGTTAAGGCTACTCAAAGATCAAGTGTTTAAGAATCTGCCTATAACCCATTAGTTTGGTGAATACTCTTACCATTGCCATTTTCATTTCTTGATTCCTCAATGTATAAATTACTGGGTTCAGAAAGGGAGTGATGATTGCATCAAATATAGCTAGAAATTTATCCAGGTGTGTGTAAGAAGAAGGCCATGTATAGAAAAATATCACAGGACCAAAGAATAAAACCACCACAGTAACATGAGCTGAAAGTGTAGACAGAGCCTTGGAGGAACCACTTGAAGAATGTTTCTGAACAGTAAAAATGATGACAATATAGGAAATAATCAGTATGAAGAAGGACCCCACAGACATGAATCCACTATTGATTGAGACCAGTAATTCCAGTTTGTATGTATCTGTACAAGCAAGTTTGATGAAACGGGGAAAGTCACAGTAGAAGCTGTCCAACACATTTGGTCCACAGAATGGCAAGTTTACTACAAAGGCCAGTTGAACCAGAGAATGCATAAGTCCAACTACCCAGGAGGCCACTGAAAACAAGATGCACATCCTTGGGCTCATGATGGTCAGGTAATGAAGAGGTTTACATATGGCCACATATCTGTCAAAGGCCATGGCTATGAGTAAAACCATCTCCACACCACCAATGACATGGATGAAGAAGATTTGAGTAACACAACCTCTAAAAGAGATGACTTTATGCTTTCTGAACAGGTCACAAATCATCTTGGGAGAAGTAACAGAGGAAATACCCAAGTCAATGAAAGAGAGGTTAGCCAACAAAAAGTACATGGGAGAGTGTAAGTGAGGGTCAGATGCCACAGTGAACACAATGAGGCAGTTTCCCATCATGCTTGCCACATAAAACATGGAGGAGAACACAAAGAGCAAGAGTTGAATACTCCAGGAGTTTGTGAGTCCCAGGAACACAAACTCTGACACCACAGACTGATTCACACCTTCCATTGGCTTTGTGGGCAGTGTTACCTGAAGGAGGAAATGAGAGAAAATATAAATGTCAGTTGTATTGTGTAGGAGAATCTCCAAGTTATGAAAGGCTATTTTTTACTTCAACATATGCAATCATAAGATGATTACAGACAAAAAAATCATACTGAACTAGGACCTCACACATGTGAGAAGATATTTGTAAATATAAAATAAAAAGATGACAAGGTTGGGTATCTCTAAAGAGATAATATCAGGGGCTAGAAGATGGTTCAACTGTTAAAATCACTTGCTGTCTTCCACTGGACCCAGGTTTGGTTGCCAGCATGCATGTTGAGCAGCATATAGCTACCTGTAATTCTAGATTCAGAGGATCTAATATGTTTATCTGGCCTCCACAGGTATGTGTCCACACATGACATATACATACAAATACACAAAAAAAAAAATCTTTAGAAATCTTTAAAGAGAATTTCATCATAAACTGTTGATGAGAATATCAATTAATATATCCATTACAAAATAATGGCATGTTTTCAAATGCCATGTTTAAGTACAGACTGGATTTATAGCATAATGAGTCTCCATTTGTCTACCTTATATAAAACCATAAGCTTAATCCTCAATAGTACAAAACAAAGAAAGAAGTGCAAAGATTGCAAGGCGGAGGAGAGGAGAGAAGAAGAGAACAGAGAAGAGGAGAGAAGAGGAGAGGAGAGAGAACAGGGAGAAGGGCAAGAAGAAGAACAAGGGAAGGAGAGAGGGGTGAGGGGAGAGGAGAGGAAAAGGAAGAACAGATGGGAGGTGAGAAGAGGGGAAAGAATGGGAGAGAAGAAAAGAGAAGAGAGGAGTGGAAGAGGGAAGGGGGTATTGGCAAGGGGAATAGAGGAAGAAGAGAGAGAAAAGGGATAGAAAGGGAAAGAAGAGGAAACAAAGGGAGAGGAGAGGAGAGAAGAGATACAAAAGATTAAAGAACTAACATATGATAGAGAAATTCTCACCTATAGGGTATATATTCAGAAGAAATGGCATTGTCAAGTAAAAATTATCTTTTTGTTTTATTATTATTGTAGCATTACCCCCAAAAAAAATATGTGAATAATCTGCCTTCTTTGATAGATGCATGTAGAACATAGTCACACACCATCATCCCTGACTACTTTTTACCCCTAAAAGAAAAAGATCTATATTTTATAATTACATAAACAAACCTGGAAGTTACCATGGTAAGTAAAAATCAAGTCATGGAAACTTATGGAAAGATCTCAAAGGAAATGGAACCTAAAGAAGCTAGAAAGAGAAGTTAGAAACATGATTAGATCCAGAAATGGTGGATGCCCCAGGAAGACACAACAGAGAGTTTATACAATGCACATATGAACCCACATAGACTATCATAGCATGCATAAGTTTGAGCCAGACAAATTCCCAACACTGAGAAGGGGAAGTAGGCACAAGATACTGCACCTAATCAAGAAGCTGTTTTAAATTCATATTTGCTGGGAGATGCTTAGTTTTGTCCATTGGAGTGACACTGGTGAGATCAGCCATACTCCAAGGCAAGCCCCATGCACAGAAGTCAGTCAATACAAAATGCACTCATATTTTTGTGTGCTTTGGTTGGTTTGTTGGTTGGTTGGTTGATGGTTGATGTTTGGTTGGTTGGTTGGTTGGTTGGTTGGTTGGTTGGTTGGTTGATGGTTGATGGTTGATGGTTGGTTGGTTGGTTGGTTGGTTGGTTGATGGTTGATGGTTGATGGTTG
>JADRCD010099039.1:0-11726 GCA_019843815.1 Montemys delectorum | reverse complement strand
CCCTTCCCTCCCCGGTCCTCTTTGTCCCCGCGGCCTCACCGCTCTCCCCGCTCCCGGGCCTCCCTCGGCCTCCCCCGCTGCTGCCAGCACGGTCCCTCCTCGAGTCTGGCACTTCTCCCTTGGCCCCAGCAGCCCAAAGCCGTCCACTTCCCACCCACCCAGCCCTCTCTTCTGTCCCTGCCTCCGCGTCCCAGTTCTTGCTGGTGGGGACCTGTCTTCCAACCCCTCTACCCTACCTACTCTTCTGCTTGGATAGCCCCGGTGTAGACTCAGCCCAGAAACTAACCTGTGCAAGTAGCTCCTGGTAGCCAGGACCCCGGAACCCCATGTACACCTGTGGTCTTTTCCAGAGGGGTGTTAGGGCCTGACCTTTCACAAGTAGGCAGACTTGAGGCTTCCCAGGTTAAGCCTCAAGTCGGGTCTCTTTGTATTTTCTTTACTCTTGTTTGTTTTCGAAAGGCATTTGAGTAACTGGATCTAGGCAGATCACTCACTGCTCTCCAAGAGAAAATGTCCCTCTTTTCCTAAAAGGTTCTGGGTGATTAACTTCCCCATGCTGCACCTACCCACCACCCTCTTACTTCTTTCTCTTTCTTTTAATCTACGTTTCTCTCCCCACCCCCACACCCCCACCCCATCACCACCACCCTTGGCTTTATTGCTCTGAGTTCATTTGAAAGTTTGGCCTTCAGCCTTGGCGGTAGAAAATGTTGGCTGAGCTGTGAGATCTCCCTTTTCTCGGTTCAGTTATCTGCGAACTACTTTGAACTAGAAGGGAAAGATGTTGGACTATTTCGACTGACAGTCTCTAAAGGTGTGGGTCCTGGATCATTTCGCTGCCCCCCCCCCCCCGACCTGAACCTTTCCAGACATACACACGTTTCTGTATGTTCTCCAGCTTGCAACACCTGTGTGTGTACCTTCACTCAATACTATACTTCAGGAAGCAAGCAGGAAAAATAAACTTCAATTAGGTGGAAGTGTGTGTGTGTGTGTGTGTGTGTGTGTGTGTGTGTGTGTGTGTTCTTAGCAGAAACTTGTCAGGGGACTGCCTGAGAGAGCCCTGTGTATTCAGAGAAGGAACAACTCCCCACATTGTCACTGGGTTGACTCTAATTCCCCCCTCCTGAAAAGGCTTTGGTCCCCTCTCCTGAGTCTCCATTTAATGTTGACAACCCAGCGGCGCTCCCTAATGGCCCAGCGGGTTGCACAAATTGGCAGTGTGCTAAGATGTTATCGGGACAACACCCCATTGAGTAAGTTCTTGAAACGGTGAAGTGGAGGCCCTTTCTCTGGGCCACTGGGCGCCTGTGGCCTTCCCACCAATCAGAGCTAGAGGTTGCAGTGGCCACCTGTTGTCCCGAAAGAGAACATCTTTTAAGTTTCGCTATGAGTATCTTAACAATGGCGGCAAAGTGCAGGGTCTGAGCAAGGGAGAGAAGCAACTGCTGACCCAGGGTACTAGAAAAGAATTTTCCTACCGGGTGAGCCTTAAAGGGGGCAGGCATCAAAGGCCGGGAAGGTGAGCTTTTCTCTGTGCATACTCCTCTCTCTCCCTCACCTTAAGGTCTATCTGCTTTGCATCTGGAGCAATCTGAGCTTGATTACAGAGGATGAAGTAAAGTAGAAACAAAGTTGCTGAGAGAGAACCTGAAGTTGTAATCAGACCTCCGGGACCAGGCACATACACACCCTGCAGCAGAAATCCCACTAGCTGCAGGAGCTGGAATTACATGAGTGAGTGAGTGGCACTCACAGAAACTGTGAGAGCCTTGCCCCTAGAGGCTCTGGGATTTAGGAATGCCTGCTCACACCCCATACCGCTCTCGATCACTAATTTAGATTTTTTTTTTCTTTTCCCTATGAAGCCTCGGCCTGTCTTGTAGAAGCCTTTGAGAGGAGACTACACTCACACGTCTGCACTTTAGTTTAGGGTGAGATGTAAGTGAAGGTATGAGTATTGGGGGGAGGGGTGAACGGGACTGTGAGACTTGAGATGTACTTGGAGCATCAGAACGAATGAGAAGTCACTGGTCATTTGGGAAGTCTCTGCAAGTGATTTTTCCTCTCTGTCGCCACACATTCAAACAGTTGTCTTTGAGCACCTAGTATATGCCAGCCACTGTTTATACACTTGTGTATCAGAAAGGAAACACCCACATGACTCATGAAAGTTTTTAGAAGGGACTACATGTTGTACAGCAGAAACATCTCTCTCTCTCTCTCTCTCTCTCTCTCTCTCTCTCTCTCTCTCTCACACACACACACACACACACACACACACACACAGAGGTCCTGTCTCATCCAACCCCCTGGAGGTCGTGTCAGGTAACAGCTATTGCAATTATTGAGTTGCAGAATATTTTAAAAGGAGACTCAAGGGATGAGAAGGTTGGTGCACCTACCAATCTCAGGAGCAGCAGACCTTGCTTGGTGCATCCTTTGCAATGGATAAGAGGGAGTTTAGAAGGAAACTGGGAAAGATGGGCAAGAAAAAGAAGCATGAGGGACTTAAGGCTACCCAGGACCTCTGACTGGAACACTCTCCCTGGTGGCATCCTGATTCCTTAGGGATTTTGTGTGGATGAGCACCAAAGTTATACTCAGTTTCATTTAGATTTAAACTCTCTACTGTGTTGGTAGTGGCACCTCATTTTAGAAGTTCCAGAGGATGTAAATAAGGCCCATGCACAAACAGTGGACTCTAAAGTATTGAGGACAATTGTACCTGATGCCAGAACTTTCCTTCTGAATCTCATAGCAAAGGCTTCCTACTACTAGGCGAGCCTCAAACCTGAAGAAGCTTCCTCACAACAAAACAAACAAACAAAAAAAAAACATCTTAAATGTGATTTGAACTTATGCTGAATAGTGCTAATGTTTATTAAGAAGGGCAGCGGAGGGCCAGAGTGGGAGTGGTTCAGTTGGCAAAGCACTTACCTAGTAAGCATGAGGACCAGAGTTCAGTCCCCAGAGCCCACATGAAAAAGTTGGGCAAGCCTGTAACCCCAGGGCTGGGAAGGTAGAGACCAGGTCTTGAGACTTACTGACCAGCTAGTCTAACCTAAATGACAAGCCTCCATCCAATGAGACACCCTGCCAGAGAAAAGGTAGATGGCCTTCTGAGACACCCAAGGTTTAACTTCCACAGAGATGGACATGCACCCCACACATAAGCACACATGGAAATATATATCCATGGGCAAATATACATACTTTCCAAAAAGTGACCATAGAATTCTCTGTGAAGCCAAAATATAAATTCTGAGCATAAAGAAACTCCTTGAGTTTTCTATGATTCGGGTCATTACTATTAATTGTATTGAACATTTTTAATGAGAAAAAAATAAGTAACTGTTTCCAAATCTGAAAGCTGCTTTAAATCTTAACAGAACTCTCTCTTTTTTTTTTTTTTTTTTTTTTTTTCTACTTTCTATCCTCAGGTTAAGCAAGGACCAGAGAGGAGTGTGTTAAACCAAACCCTGCTGGATGTTGTAACCAGAAAGCCTACTTTTAGGAATTTCTGAAAGTCATGTAAGCCAAATGAGACAGATACTATTAAATATTATATATGGCTTAGTTCTCTTGCATTCGGGTGATGAAAAGTCCTATCCAAATATTATGATCCTTGTTTGCAGTATGTAATGTAGCCAAATTAACAGCAGCTCCAAATGGAAATTAACAAGGCCAGAGCTTCTCAAGTTTCTCTTCTATTCCCATAGTAACAGCTAATGTATTATAAGGGCAAATGTTTGGTGGTTAGTTTTATATCAGAACTTGGCTTCGAGTCATAAAGCAGTGTCTAGATTCTTAATACATTGCCACAAAGTTTAAATTTCCTGTCAGAGAATCGGCATTTCACATTTGTAGTTGGAATCACATGCAAATAAAATCAGGCTGGCCAACATTCTTACAATGGCTAACATGGGGGTGGGCTGAGGGGACATCCAAGTGACAAGTCATTAGCACAACACCCAAGTAAAAGTAGTCAAAGTGCAAGAGTTCCACCAGGAAACGTAGGGTAATAGGGCCTGAAAGAAACCCTCTAGGCCGGGAGACTTTTAGTTTCAGTTTTTACTAAATCAAAACTTCTAGTCTAGAAATGCAAATTATTTTTATATTTTTACTCCAGCTAAAGATATGGAAACATGGGCAGATGGAACAAAGTAAACCTCCCATTTGTAATATATGTATAATCATTCAGTTGTGTCCATGTGATTACTTCTTGCATTACTAAGACAGATTTTGTTCATGTTGGTTTCTATACAGGAAATACAGGAAGAGTACACGAAAACTAACCACTTCTCCAGTTCACTGTTACCTCTTCTAAGAATACAGTCATGGATAGGTCCTGACAGACTGCAGTTATGGATCAACAACGCCAAAAATCTAGGAGCAAAAAGTACTAAACTGAGAATTAATTCCTAGAAATAAGAGCAGAGCCACATCAAGTGTTTGCTTGTGGTCTGACTCGTTCCTCAATGAAGCTATTTTAGAAGCCAATACTCTTAATGCGATCAGGAGGTGTGCAATTTTCAGTGTATCTACCTTAAAAAAAAAAATCCATTCACAGAAATCCTAAGCTGCTGTCCTGCCTATTTGCTGAAACATATTCTATTTTTTCTGAAGTGAAAGAATGACCTCTTTTGCAGGAACAATTTTCAGAGACAGCGTGTTTATCAAATGGTTTCTCTGTTTTCATAAAAACAATTTATTTCTCACTGAACTCTTCGAGATAAGCATCAAAGCCAGGAAGAACGCACAATGAAGTTTATAATTACACTCCAGAAACAAATCCTAGGTAGTTTTTATTTTGTTCAAGTGAAAAAGGTTTTTTTTTTTTTTTTCCTCAAAAAGACAAAGGCAGTGATGGTTGGTGAGGAGGCTTCCACTGGAGTGAAAATGAGGAAACCCAGCCAGTTTACAGCAGGAGGCCCCGACAGGGCTGCCCACAAAGCCCAGCTGAACAATGAGGGCTCAAGATCCAGTATTTTCTCTCAAAATGGGTGGGGGGCGGGGTCAGTCTAGATTTTATTTTTCATTAAGGACTAGCTATAGGGGCGTGAAGGAGAGAAAATCCTTAAGCAGATATCCATGAAACCTTCTCATGACAGATCCGAAGAGCACTACATGTAAACGCATCTCCATGACATTCTTTCTTGGAAAAGCCCCAGCATTCCTTGTCTGCATTTATATGCAATGTTCTCTTTAAGAACCAGCACACAAAAAACTTGTAAGAAAACACTAAGAAATAAATAACGGAGAAGAGCCCAAGTCTAATAAAGTGTGTGTCTTGAGAAAGGAGAAACAGTTGCGTTTGATCAGAGAGCAGCTGAAGACTAGCTGCAACCTTGTCTCCCTTAATTTACATAGATCTGTGCATGCCAAACAGATGAGGGTTTGCCTTTCCAGTAACAGTGCAGGTGCTTCTCCTGCAGGGTCTAAATCTCTACCTCATCAAACTGTTTCACCAGAGTGGGACATGCCCTCTGTCCTGGAACGGCTTCAAGTTTTCTCCTCAGCATTCCAGCCACCTGTTTGTGGAGTTCATCCCGTGGAGTCCATGCATGCAATTAGAAACAAGAGAATGAAAATAAATGACCTTGTTTGTTATTTATAACAAAGAAACTCAGCAAAATTAATGCTGTGGAGCTTGACCTCTTGACCTGAGAGAAAAGGCCACCTCATGGCTTTGTGGCCAATACACAATAGCCCGGCAGCTTCCATTGTCCAGCCAGCGTGACTTTTGGATGGTCATTAAAACCGTATATCCAAAATATTAAATGTTTTACAAGTTAGATTAGAGGATTTGCACTCTTTTTTTTTTTTAAGAAAAAAAAAAGCATGTGTAAAGAGGTGAGTCTAGTTAGCACAAGAGCTTTTCCCTTTAAAGACAGCAAGTAAGATCATTCAGCTTTATCTACTTATTCGGTTCTGTGTCAACATGCTGAAGAAAAGGGAAATATTAAAAAATTTCAAATGAGCACCCTGGGAATTGGAGAGAGTTAAGTTTATACTAGAAATCAAACAGCAGAAGGCTCTTCCCAAGTGGTCCAGGGAAAACATTTGGTTTCCTTCCTGTTGAGACTACTGTTGGGCAAGGAAGACCCAGCTTCCTTCAAGATAAACACATTATGGATGCTGCCCCTGGAGTTGTGTGGTGAGATGGCATTGCCTCATTTTCTCCACTGCCATCAACCACACAGCCCTCAAGTGGTAGACAGGAAGAAAACAACAAGCACAAGGAAGTGCCTAAAGGTCATTCAATATTGATCTTAAGATGTGGTGCTTCGAAATCAGCAGTAACTCTGGGTGATGAGTCTCGGGTTTACCTGCGCTCCTACCTGTTGCTCTCCTGGCTCTCCTCTTTGGTCCCTTCTTCCCTGGTTCACATCAAAAAGTGTTGAAGTTGCAGCATCAAATATTCAGCCAAGATTTAATTTTTTTTACATTAAAAAATATTCATTGGGTTTTGCTTTTATCTGTAGTAAATGAGAAAATTATGTGACTAGCAAACTATCTTCAAATCTTTCTTTATAAGTTATCTTCAGCAAATGTTTGGTTTGTATGTCTATTAAATAGACTTATATATTCAGGTCAAATAAAAAATGTCTTGGGTATAAAAGAGTTCCAATGTGGGAAAGTCTAGGAAAAGCTGGCAGGGCACACAGGTCTTCAGAGATGCTGTGGTCATATATCAGAATCTAGAGCAAGAAAAAGTGATTAATTACATGAGGGAAGCGCTAACTCCCTGGTGGACCTTGTTGGGATTCACCAGTTCGCAAATGCTAAGAGGGGAAGTATGGGGAGGTTTTTAATTTAACTAGTCTGAAGAAACTCATTGGGCAGACCAAGACAACATACCAATTATTGTTTGTCAGAAAGTCTGAGCTGTTTTTATTTATTCTTTCGTAACTTCATTCATACATACACACACACATTTAATTTTTTACATAAAAACAAATAATGTGAATCCGACTCATTAGGTTTGGCTTTTGTATGTAGTAAATGAGAAAACTATATGACTGGCAAGTTATTTTAAAATACCACATCTTCTGACCACATCGACCCCATGTCCTACTCCAACTACTCCAGGATTCCACCCAATCCCCGACTCCTTCCCAACTTCATGTCCTCTTCTTTATTTCTTTCTTTCCCTTTTTGAAACCACTAAGTCCAGTTACTGCTGGCCCATATGCATATGGCTGTAGAGTTGTCCCTTGGCCCATGAGCAACCTACTGTATTTGTCAGGGTTCTCTAGAGTCACAGAACTTATGGTAGTCTCTATATAGTAAAGGAATTTGTTGATGACTTACAGTCTGTAGTCCAACTCCCAACAATGGTCAGCAGCAGCTGTGAATGGGAGTCCAAGGATCTAGCAGTTGCTCAGTCCCACAAGGCAAGCAGGCAAAGGAGAGAGAGGAGAGAGAAGAGGGGGTGGAGAGACAGAGACAGAGAGACAGAGAGAGACTTCCTTCTTCCAATGTCCCTAATGTAGGTCTCCAGCAAAAGGTGTGACCCAGATTAAAGGTGTGGTGGCACACACCTTTAATCCCAGATGACCTTGAACTTGGAGATCTTCCTGTCTTAATCTTCTGGGATTCATAGCCTCTATGCCTCAAGATCTACATGCCAAGATTCAGGTCAGAAACTTGTATCTCTCAGCCTCCAGATTAGGGCCACAGGTGAGCCTCCCAATCCTGGATTGTAATTCATTCCAAATATAGTCAAGTTGACAACCAGGAATAGCCACTACACCTACCGTGGACAATACTCCTAAAGAAGATAGACTTTCGCTCCCCAGTAGCAATCAACTGCCTTTAGTTCATCAGCTAGGAATGGGGTCTCATGAGCTCCTCCCCCATCCATGCTGGAATGCTGACGAGTCTTGTGTGGGCAATCACAGTGAGCTCACTCGTGTAACTGTCAATTCATATCCAGATGAAATTATTTCATATCTGTCTTCCCTGAACTCTGGTTCTTAGAATCATTCTCTCCCTGGTCTGGAACGTTCTTTGAGCACTGGGGGAAGGTAGTGTGATACTAATGTTCCAGGTATGGCTGAGCGAGCCACAGACTCTTGACCTCTGTACTCTGACCAGTCATGTATTAATCACTTTCTACTGAAAAACAAGCTTCTCTGGTGAGGACCTAGAGCTACATTTATCTATGGGTATATACACATAGGAAGCAGTTGGGATGTTATGTCCTTTTAATAAAATAACAGTGTTAGGTTCTTCTATAGGTCCTGTGAGCTTTCCATCCATGGGTTCTTGGCTATATTTATAACACGTGTTTTCTCCTATAGAGTAAGTCCAAGTCCAATCAGAAAGTCATTGGTTACCACCATAATATTCATGTGACTGTTGTATCCATGGGCATGTCTTGGTAGGCCAGTTGTTATTGTAGCTCAGTTTCACAGCAGGGTAAGACTGTTGATGACTCTTCTCCCCAAATCAGTTACTTCTCGGTTAGTGTGACAAAACACCATGTTCAAGGCAATTCACAGAATAATGCTTATTTTGGATACAGGCATGGTGGCAGAAGCAGGAAACTGAAAGCTCACATCTTGAACCACAAGGATGAAGTGGAGTGAACAAACTGAAAATGACTTAAGGATTTAAACTCTCAAGGTCCACCCCTAGTGGACTTCCATCAGGGGGACCATATCTCATAAACCTCCCCCAAACAGCACCTGAGGACCAAGTGTTGAAAAGACTGAGATGATGGGCATAGGGGTATTCTTAATTAAAGTACCACACACCCAGAAACCTGAGTAGTGCCTTCTAGTACTATGAAAGCTGGCTAGCAGGGAAAAATGCTTTCAGGTCAGAACTTGCTTGACTTCTCCAAGTCTTGAGACCAAGGTATGTGCTAGCTGCAGCAATATGGTCTTACATCACGTACCAGTAGGCAATGGAGACATGACAATAGCTTGTATTGTTTTGGGCAAATCTCTGACACCCCTAAGAAATACTAACAAACAACTTAAACACAGGTACCTTATCTCAGACACTAGGATATTTTTGTCTGGCAACCAATGTTCTCTGGAAGGAATATTATCTTCCATATTAATCAATTCCATCTAAACAACCCCCTCCCCCATATTTAGGGAGCATATTGCACTAGAAAAACCTACAGAGCACTAGATTTCCATGTAGCTTTTCATAGTTCAGCTGTCTCTCCCTGTATCCCCTTCTTCCTTCATATCACCGTGTTCTCTTAGCACCCGTCCCTTAATGTATCTCTTGCCCCGCCTCCTAGCTAAGCCCTCTTAATCTGAAAGCAACATCCAAGTTTTGATGATGTGCTCCAAGTGCCAAGGTCTTTCAGTAGCTGTGTTTCAGAGTGAGCAACAGGACAGGGTAGTGAGCAGTTCATCTCTCCCAGAACCAGAACCCATGCCAATAAGTTTTGTAGACACGTTTTCGCTGTGCCTTTCCAAGTAAGGCTCCAAAAGAGGAACGGCCCTGTCTGTACTACCTATGACACGGGAGAGTATTGTAATGGTGAAATGATCAAATCTCCATCACAGAAAAACATGGGCTTGCCAAAGAACTCAAGAAACATGTTGCAGAAACTGTTACAGATACTGTGTTGAGGTGGTTTAGAGAAAGGAGTAGTCAATCATCTAGGATACTGGAAACAGAACACAGAAGCCCTGTCAGAAATACATTTGCAAAATATCGTTTTCAGTAGGCAAACGAGAAGAAGAAATATTCTAAATTAGAGAGTTTTTAAATACACAAAGAAGTCATTTGTGTAATGGGATCCTGAGGTCCTATCAGCCATCTCTTCTATAAATGATGCTTCAGTATGGAGCATATATAGACAACTCAAACGGACTGTGTTAGACTGGAACCTACTCATCCCCTGCACAAGCTAGGAAACCCCATCTGCTCTCTTTCCCCTAACCCCTCCCACACAGATAAAACTCCTCCATCCCTCAGAGAAATCTTGGGGCAAAATTCACTCCTCATCTTTGTCTTTCCAGCAATCCATCCCAGAGTGTCCATCCAGGAGCTCATACATAGTCTTTGACCATGTATAGGCTAAATCCCAGCTCCTAGCTCACACATCACCACCCCATACCCAAGATCCAGAAAACACTCTTGCTTTAGCCTGGTTGTGTGACTTCACTGACCTCCACCTTTGAGATCGGTGATCCCAGCTGTCTCCTAATAAACCTGCCTTTATCTACTTTTAATCTGGTCTAACCCGGCCTCTGTACAGAAAAAGCCTACAGGCTGCGTCTCAGTTACCTTCTCATCTACCTATCTACCACCCCCCAGTTCTTGCTTTTTTGAATGTTTTTATTTCTGAAGAGATACTGTTGTGAGACAGACTTTTCCTGGGGAGATGTAACACACACACATCTACTCACCCCAGAAAGGAAGCCCACAGTAGATCAAAGCACAGATACCACCAAAGTCCAACTTTAGTGAAACAGTGAGTTTTGCTGGGGTTTCTTATGGGAATATGGGCAAGAGTGACTTACCACAGGTGCAGAAATGACGCAAGGACAGCTCTATTACCAAAGCACACCTCAGTGTAGTGCCAATTCACCAAAGCTTGGAACCTGGAGCACACTGTAAGCCTACTGACAGATCAACAGGTTAGGGGGCCAGGAATTGCCTTACAAACTACATGAACACCAATCTCAGTCAGACAGGGATAGTTTATCAAGCATACATGCCCCAGGACTGGTTGACCAGGACCATAGTGCAAATTTGGGAACTGAATCATGACCCTGAGTAAAGATCGTACAGGGTTTTTAAGACCAAAATCCACAAACATCTATACCAAGTTATTCCATCAATCAGGATTTAGGGATAAGGGAATTTTCTTGGGAACAATGTGTCTTTGTTGTACACTTATCCTGTTCCCATTGATTGGGATATTCAGCTGTGACAGAGGACTTACCTTGTCTAATATTCATGCCTTCACTTGTCTACTAGGACTGGACTTGTCTAACATTATATCATAACTTGCAAACCAGGATGTCAGTTACCCACATACATGTCTCTATCTGCCAAGTACTAGAGCACTACTCAAAATGGAAGTCTTATTCCAAACAGTTTCTTATATTGGTGCAGGTCTCCTCTTGGAATCTACCCCAGGAACCGCTTACAAAGGCAAATACCATAAAAGCTTATACCTAGGTGCAGGAAGTGCTGCTGGGTGGTTGGTTCAGGTCCAAGCTTATTGTAGGTAACTATGCAAAACAGTTCTACGGAATTCTATCATGAATGGTTTCTCAGGGCACAAGATGTAACAGAATATATAATCAATCTTGGCATTAGAAAGTTTCCTAGTAACAGCAGAAACATATGAGAAAGTTTCCTTATAACAGAGGCCAGCCAGGTTACTGTTACCTAGCCTTAATGTTTTACCTACACTTTTTCCATCTAGGTCTTTAATATTTTACTTAAGTCCTAACAGAGACTGTCCTTTTCTGGTGGCTCAACTGATCCAAACCTCTTCCAAGCAGTTCTGCTGGTTTCTAATTCTTCCAGGCTGCTCCGCTGGTCTGTGTGTCTTGTTTGCAGCTTGGTTTGTCTGAAATTATTGTTTACTTTTAGCAGGAAGAGGCCAAGTGAATCTAATCAGTTTCAGGAACTTCCTGAAGCTATATTTTTATTTCTGTCTCTGTCTCTGTCTCTGTCTCTGTCTCTGTCTCTCTCTCTCTCTCTCTCTCTCTCTCTCTCTCTCTCTCTCTCTCTCT
>JADRCD010099038.1:0-13404 GCA_019843815.1 Montemys delectorum | reverse complement strand
AAAAAAACTGCATGATAGGAGTAGAGACAGAGGTAGGTAGATCAATGAAATAGAACTGAAGACCCAGAAATTAACCCACACGCCTGTGGTCAGTTGATCTTAGACAAAGGAAGTAAAACCATCCAGTGGAAAAAAGACAGCATGTTCAACAAACGATGCTGGTTCAACTGGTGGCCAGCATGTAGAATAATGCCAATCGATCAATCCTTATCTCCTTGTACATATCTCAAGTCCTAGTGGACCAAGGACCTCCACATAAAACCATATACATTGAAAGTAATAGAAGTGAAAGTGGGAAAAACCTTGAATAAATGGGCAAAGGGGCAATTTTCCTGAAGAGAACACCAATGGCTTATGCTCTAAGATCAATAATCGACAAATGGGACCTCATAAAATTGCAAAGCTCCTGTAAGGCAAAGGACACTTTCAATAGGACAAAACAGCAACCAACAACTACTGAAAATATCTTTACCAGCCCAACATCTGATAGAGACATAAGATCCAATATATACAAAGAACTCGATTAGTTAGACTCCAGAGTACCAAATAACCCTATTAAAAAAGGAGTGCAAAGATAAAGAGAGACTCCTCAACTGAGGAACATTGAATGGCTGAGAAGCACCTAAATAAATATTCAGCATCCTTAGTCATCAGGGAAATGCAAATCAAAACAAGTCTGGGATTCCACCTCACACCAGTCAGAAAGGCTAAGATAAAAAACTCAGGTGACAGCAGATGCTAGTGAGGATGTAGAGAAAGAGGAACACTCCTTGATTGCTGGGGGGATTGCAAGCTGGTGTAATCTTTCTGGAAATCAGTCTGGCAATTCCTCAGAAAATTGGACATAGTACTACCAGAGGACCTAGTATCCCACTCCACGCATATACCCAAAAAGATGCTAGAATATATAACAAGGACCCATGCTCCACTATGTTCATAGCATGGCTTATTTATAATAGCCAGAACCTGGATAGGACTCAGATGTCCTTCAACAGAGGAATGGATAAGAAAATGTGGTGCATTTACACAATTGAGTACTACTCAGGTATTAAAAACAATGACTTCTTGAAATTCTCAGGTAAATGGCTGGAACCAGAAAGTATCATTCTTTGTGAGGTAACCCAGTCACAAAAGAACACACATGGTATGCTCTTACTGTTAAGTGGATATTAGCCCCAAATCTGGGAATACCCAAGATACAATTCAATGACCATGCGATTTTGAAGAACAAGAAGGAAGAACAAAGTGTAGATGCTTCAGTTCTTCTTTGAATGGGGAACAAAATACTCTCAGGAGATAGAGGATGGGAGGAGGAGAGGAGGGAGAGGTGAAAAGGGGGGCAGGATTAGGTATGGGAGGAGATGGGGATGATATACAGGTCGTCCTGAATTTGAACAGTGGTGTGTATCAATAGGGGGTGGGGAACTGACAGTAGCCACAAGCATGTCCCAGATGCCAGGAAAGCATGAGGCTCTCAGGACCCAACAGGAATGAGATTAGATGAAATGCCCAACAAAGGGGTAGGGGAACCTGTAGAGACCATATCCAGAGGATAGGCCAGGCCCCAGGTTGAGGGATGTGGCCGCCTACTCATCTCCAAATGTTTAACCAACAATTGCTACTGTCTAAAGAAACTGCAAGGAAAAAGTGTAGAGTAGAGACTGAAGGAAAGGCCATTCAGAGACTTCCCCACCTGGGGATCCATCCCCCCTTTCAGACACCAAACCCAGACACTATTGCAGATGCCAAGAAGTGCTTACTGGCAGGAGCCTGATATAGCTGTCTCCTGAGAGGCTCTGCCAGAGCTTGACAAATACAGAGGCTGATACTCACAGCTAACAATTGGACTGAGCACAGGGACCCAAATGGAAGAGTAAGAGAAAGAACTTAAAGAGCTGAAGAGGTTTGCAACCCCGTAAGAACAACAATATCAACCAACCAGAACCCCCAGAAATCTCAGGGACTAAACCACCAACCAAAGAGTACACACGAAGGGACCCATGGCTCCAGGTGCATATGTAGCAGAGGATGGCCTTTTCTGGCATCAATAGGAGGAGAGATCCTTGATCCTGTGAAGACTTGATGCCCCAGTGTAGGGGAATGCCAAGGAGGGGAGGTGGGATTGGGTGGGTGGGTGGGGGAGCCCCCTCATAGAAGCAGGGGGAGGAAGATGGGATGGGGGTTGTCCAGAGGGGAAACCAGGAAGTGGGTAACATTTGAAATGTAAATAAATAAAATATCCAAATTTTAAAAAAAGAAAAGGAGACAGACTTCTAGCCAAGTTCTATTCAAAGGTCAGATATCAAAGAATTCCAAGCTTGGCCATGACTTCAATAACAGAATCCATTGTGTCAACACTTTGTATATTTTGATTCTGTCCTTTGAAGTATCTACATGTTCCATTGTTACTTCATTCTCTGCTGTGGACAAAATGTGTGGATTAGGAACTTAACTGGTAAATTACTGGAAATGGAAACAAATATGTATGTATACATTTTCATACATGTATAATTTGGAATATAAAACATGAATATAAAATATATCTATATTTATGTATGATATACATACAAACAAATATATATCCACAGATCAGAAATATATATAAAATATGCATCCATATATAAAATATTTAAGAATAAATACATAACAACATAAGAAACATATATATGTATATACATGTGTGTGAGTCTGTGTGTGTGTTCAATATTAAACTTCAAATAGACAGAGATAATCATTAATTTCCATAAGAATAAATGGATGCTTTGACATGAGGCAGAATTTGTTTTTGTGTTTCCAAGTCTGTGGATTAGGCTATATTTTATCATCTTTTCTATAATCAGGTAGAGGGTAGGGAAACACATTTCAGTTAATAAATAAGGAAGGAAATCTTACATTTTGATAAAATTATTAGAAATGTGGAACAATGAAACTGAGTTTGTGCCAAACTGTAGCTAATTTTCCAGAAGGATACTCAGAAAATAGGATTAATGTGTTGTTACTAGATCTGGAGGAGAAACGAGAAGGACTTTAATGAGTGCTCATAAAGTCAAGTAATTTTCCACTTTGGGCAGTATTTAATTATAGCTCTTCTTACTTGATTTACCTTTGCATTTTATCCAACCTTGTCTTTATTCTGAATGACACTAGAAATTTGGTGGAAAGTAGAGATTTCCCAAGAAATCAATGGATGAAAAAAAAAAAAAAAAAAAAAAAAACGTATGTAGGTCTGCCCAATCTTGTTCCAGTGGAACTGAGTTATATTTTGAACAATCAAATGCAGAGAGAAGTAAGGGATAAATCAAGAAGAAAATATGTAAAAAATGATAAGAATTACTATACATATGTATGGTAGACAATAAAACAAAAAGTACATCAAGAACCTTTCCGAACATGGGTTGGGTGAATATGTCTTATTTAAAGTTGTGGAACTTTGAAAAATAGTTTTGAATCATGCATTTGGATAAATATATGCCAGCCCTTCTACTGGCCAAAGTTCTGAATGGCAAAAATGTTGAGAATTTGTCAGACACACTCATGAGAAAATTAGCAGCTGAGTGTTCATTGCATAAATGATTAAGAGACACAGTTGCCAAATAATATATAGTGATAGCAAACAGATACAAAGGTGTGCATATTTATTATTGAAAATATAAACTAATGTTGGTATAAGCAATGGTCATTACCAGTACATGACATCAACAACTGAGCCCAAAATACAATGGGAATTTACATCATTAAAAGTTTTCAGGCTGGGCGGTGGTGGTACATGCCTTTAAACCCAGCATTTGGGAGGCAGAGACAGGCAGATTTCTGAATTCAGAGCCAGCCTGGTCTACAAAGTTGAGTTCCAGGACAGCCAGGGCTATACAGAGAAACCCTGTCTTGAAAAAAATAAAAAGTTTTCATATATTGATGAGAATATCAAATTATAAAAATGTTAAAATCATGAATCACAATTGCAAATTCTAGCCCAGGAAACAAAACAGTACACTTCTTTACAAAAACTTTGACAAAATGCCCAGAATGGTGGAGAACATTACAGAGAATTCTAGAATATTCCAGAAATATGTGTCCATTGATATTTAATTGCATGAAAATGGTTAATATCCATATGGTAAGCAGTGATGGAAGGGTCTGTGTGATGGAGAATTTGTCATCATTAAAATAGATTCAGATAACTTCATTTCTTTTTACTTGTTCCAAATGAGAAACTTGGACTTTAGGGACATGAATATTTGTGTTTTCTGACAGCTGGCCCACGTCCACAGTTGTCTGAAAGGTCAATTTCATGGCTTAACTCAAGTTAATCTCATTAGGAAAGTATCAGAAAAACAGAATTGTCATCCACAGATGTTGACAGCAACCAGGATATACTGGAATTTCACCACAGACTATCCATGCCAAACTCAGCCAATAATCAATACTATATAAGGTGGAGATGTTTCTGAGTCTTTCCACCACCTGACCTTGGTCTCTGAACTCCATCAGAAGCAGATTATCCAGGGTCTACCATGGTGAAGTTCCTGCTGATTGCTCTTGCATTAGGTGTATCCTGTGCACACCATGAATCTCTTGATATCAATCCCTCTGAGGTATGTGTATTACGGGATAAAAGAGTCTGACAGGTTTATGATGTTTATGTGTGCTCTGAAGTTGGTTTGAGCATATATATCACATTTCATAAATGGTATGGTGTTATATATTATATATGGTATATATATATATACACACACACACACACACACACACACACACACACGTTCTCTGAAACCTATCTGTAATTCAATCCTAATGTCTTTCAATGCTTTTCATGTTTTCAATGAGATGTGTCTACAGTATGAAAGAAGGTTAAAAAGAGAAAATTACAGATTGGCCTTTGCATCGTTATTGATCGACAATGTGTGAACTGTATCCCATGTGTCCCATGTTCTAGTGTGAATGAGTAACGACATAATCTAGCAATCTACTTTCTAGCAGGGAGACATTTGTCTTTCACTAGGTCCAAGTTCGTTTGTTGAATGACCTAAAATGCCTGTAATAATTAGGACGGATGTTGCTGGAAAAAATAAAAAAGGAACAGATTGACTAACCAACTTTGCAATGGTGTCTGTCCTATTTAGGTTAATGGGAACTGGCACACTCTTTACATAGTTGCAGATAAAGTGGAGAAGGTAATGAAAGGTGGACCCCTGAGAGCTTACTTTGAGCACTTGGAGTGCAGCGACGAATGCAAGACACTCAAAGTGAAATTCAGTGTCCAGTAAGTGTCATTCACCTGATGCACATGGACAGGACTGAGAAACTGGGGACACGATTGTCAGTGTGAAATTTTCACTGAAAATTGGGTCATATGAAAAAAGGGAGTTGATCTCCTGGGTGTATTCATTCTGAGTTGTCCTTGACTTAAGGAACACTGGCTGAAATGTGTTCTACAGTTTTAGAAGGTTGGGTAACACTGGTTGAAACTAGTCACAAACAGTAAAGGTGGGTAGGAAATGAGGCCAGAGTCTTCCCCTGGAATCCTGGATTTACTTCCCATGTCATTCATAACCTCAGAGTGTCTGTTTCAGTCTTCACATGTGGGTTTCTTTCCCAAATTAAATATTTCCCAAAGGCAGTTAATACTACCACACAATAATGAAATATGAGCAACCTGAAAGACTGAACTCAGGAGCAAGTTTGTGTTTTTTATTTCTGAAGGGTGGAGAGCGAGTGTCAGACATACACTGTTGTTGGAGAAAAAAATGAAGATGGGCGGTACACTACTGACTGTGAGTATGTGATCAGTAAGTGGGGTGGGTAATCCCTGAGAGAGAAAGAAGAAGAGACAGAGACAGAGACAGGTAGGGAAGGATGGACAGAGGGAAGGAAGGAGGGATGGAGGGATGGAGGGACGGAGGGAGGGAGATTGAGATTTTGCATAGTTTACCCAGGCCGCACACCTAAGGGATCAGAATCCTAGAACAATTTCATCTGAAAATTTCTGATGCAACTTCCAAAATCCTAACTAAACTTGCAGACATTTATGGGAGCATGTGAAGCTAAAGTACATGACACACATTCCTATAAAAGTATTATTAGAGACATTTCAGTGCCTATTAATAAAGATAAGCGTAAATGACATTTAGAAGACAATCCCATAAAGTTGCATGACTGACTTATTAAAGGTTTTATTTTATGGAAAACTATACACTTGCTACACACGAACACACACACACACACACACACACACACTCACATACATTTGTGGTTGTTGTTTGATTTTGTGGGGGACAGTTTCTGGCTGTTCTAGAACTAGTTCTGAGACTAGGCTAGTCTCAAATGGTCCTCCTGGTTGCTGGGATTTGAGGTGTGAGTCACCAACACACTGCTACAGTGTGGTATTTTAATATTAGGCTGATGATTTCTCTTTTTTACTTTTTAAATGGCCTGTGGAGATATAAGGTAATTATGGAAATTCTTTTTTTAATGGAAAAATAATTTTTATTAGAGTAAGAGTGTCTCTCCCACTCGGTAGCTCTCATTTACAATTTTATACCTTTGTAAAGGACATTTGTCAAATAATTAAAGGAAGAAATAAAAATATGACAGATTTGTTGTGCCATATGTAAACTAATAGTAAAAACTCCAACAATTCTACTGATTTCTAAGCTGATTCTATTTTAATTGCAGACTCTGGTAGAAATTACTTCCAAGTTGTAGAGAAGACAGATGACGTCATTTTCTTTCAAAACGTTAATGTGGACGAGAGTGGAGAGGAGACAAATGTGATTCTAGTTGCTGGTGAGAGTGGTCCCTACCATAGAGATTATATCGATATGATAAGCACCGTGACCAAAAGCACCTTGGGGAAGACAGGGTTGATTTGGCTTAAGCTCCTATAACACAGTTCATTTTCAAAAAGAAGTCAGTTCTCCTCAGATATTCAAGACTCCTTAGTTAAGATTCCTCTGCTTAGCTTGTACCCCATTTTTTTGATTAGGTTGTTTGGTTTTCTGGAGTCTAACATATGAGTTCCTGGTATATTTTGGATATGAGCCCTCTATTGGATGTAGGGTTGGTGAAGATCTTTTTCCAATCTGTTGGTTGCTGTTTTGTCTTATGGACATGACCTTTGCCTTTAAGGCACTTTTCAGTGTTTCATGCGGTCCCATTGTGGATTCTTGATTTTGGAGCTGAGCCATTGGCGTTCTGCTCAGGAAATTTTCTGTTGTGCCAATGCCTTCGAAGCTATTTCCCACTTTCTCTTCTATTAGATTCAGTATATCTGGATTTATGTGGAGGGTCTTGATCCACCTGGACTTGAGCTTTATACAGGGTGAGAAATAAGTATCAATTTGCATTCTTCTATATGCAGACTGTCAGTTAGACCAGCACCATTTGTTGAAGATGCTTTCTTTTTTCCACTGTATGGTACTGGCTTCTTTGTCAAAGATCAAGTGTCCATGTGTGTGTAGTGGAGTGGTGGGGGGCTCATTTATTTCTGGGTCTTCAATTCTATTTCATTGATTGGTCCTTTCGTCTCTGTACCAAGGAACTCAAACAGGGCAGGAGCCAGAAGGCAGGATCTGATGCAAAGGCCATGGAGGGGTACTGCTTACTGGCTTGCTCCCCAGGTCTTGCTCATCATGCTTTCTCATAGCACCCAGGAGCATCTGCCCTAAGGTGGCACCACCCACTATGGGCTGGGCACTCTACCCTCAATCACTAACTGAGAAAAAGGTACTGCTGTGTTTCCTTCGGTGGTGTGGAACCTTCCACATCAACTGTCAATCTAGAACATGCCCTACAAGGTTTCCCACAGAGCAATCTGAGGGCAGCATTTTCTTAATTGAGGTTACCTCTTTCCAGAGGACCTAGTCTTGTGTCAAGTTGACAAAACAAAACAAAACAAAACAACTGTCTTGCTTTGCTTGACAAAGTTTTGAGGGAGAAAGGGGGAAGCAAGGGTAAAGTTGGGGGCTTGGGTCTGGGGGAAAGAGGATGTGTGTTGAAGGCTTGAGGGCTGTGGACTGGGGACTGGGGTACTGGTAGAGGGTTTGGGTAAGTGCTAAGTTGGGGTGGTGGTGGAGTGGTTGTTGAATTCAGGTTCATGAACCTGTTCAGCCTGATTTCAATGCTTATTTCAATAATTATCCATATTCCAAGGCATGGATTCCAGAATCTACGTAGAAGCAAGGCAGAAAATCAGCATGCACAAACATTTAGTTCTCATATCCAAACCACCAGAATTCTGTACAAGCCTTTTTGGTAATAAATATTTTGGTGATGTGGAAAGCATGAATAAATATGATGACAGTAGTAGGAGTAGCAATGGTGATGATGAAAATAATATTAACAATAATAACAACACCACAAATAACAATATTACTCTTTAGGGAATGGACAGTCATAGTTGCCGATGACGTTTCAGGTCCATTAAATGTGTTCTGTTCACTTTTGAGATCTTAGGTTAATCAAAATTGATGCTGGTGGGGATGAGGGAGGGTCCAGAAAGTAGGATGTTTCCATGGTTCAATATCACATAACCCATCGTAACTGCATCTGTTCTGAGCCACTCAGTATTGTAAAGTACACTTTTTCTTCCTTTTGGTTCCATGCAATGTAGGAAAAAGAGAGACTCTGAGTGAAGCAGAGAAGCAGGAGCTTAGGAAGCTGGCCAAGGAATACAATTTGCCAAAGGAGAATATCCAGCACTTGGCGCCCACAGGTAACATCATTGTGCTTCACACAGCAAACGAATGCACCTGAAGATATTCAAGATAATCATCATTTCAGACTTCTAAATCAGATTTTTAAAATTATTTAAAGTCACTGGAGATGTTAAGGAGGTCTAACTATGCCTTTTGTTTGTGGTTATTTCTTCCTCTCTTGTCTGTCACAGACACTTGTCACCAATAAAGACACCACATGGGTGAGTACAAACAGGGCAGCTGAGCCTGTTAATGTTTTAATCTTCTAGAAATTCCTTCTTTAGTCTATTAGTTATGCATTTAATAGAGGAATTCTATTTATATTCTAATTACGTATATAATCAAAGGTGGCAAAGCTGTGATTTATGTTGCTGTTAATCTTTATAACCTGGGGAAAAGCGACTCTCTTACTGCAAAGTGTAGATCTCTTATCTTAAAGTTGATGGGTAAGAATATTGTAAAACTCTTGACTTTTGAAAATAAGTGGTATTTGTGGAAGTCAAGAGTGTATCTTGGATTTGGAAATACTGTAAATGTAGATGAACTTTTTAGAAGTCTCCTTAGGCACAACCTTGCACATCGGTTTTATGGTAGATACTATTTAGACAGAAAATTGCCAATCGAAAGGCTGTTATAGAGTAATGGAAGTCAAGTAAGAGGGTTCATAGGTCTAACCCTGTGACATGTGTCATTTTTTAAATCAAAATTTCCAACATGTTCCTCATTGATTAAATTTTGTTATTTATTTACAATCTCAGAAAGTTCATGTCAGAACCATCTGTACATGCACATGTTACTGTTGTGTTTGTTTGTCTTGCTTTTTAATTTTGAAGCTTCACAGATGACAGCAAGATCAGGAATACTTCCCACATCACCTTTTCCATGAAATCAGAATCATGACAATGAAGATAGCTCATCCTTTTCTTATTTCTTTTTTTCATCTTCCCTGTGAAGCCAGAATCTCTGCTTCATGGATTTGTTTCCCATCCTCCTACCATGGTACTGATTCTTCTGTTGATAAAATAAATTCATTTATCATGCACACATTTTGTCTTCAATCAATGTGATGTAATATATACTGTCTTACTTAGGGTTTTATTGTTGTGAAGAGACACCATGACCATGACAACTCTGTAAAAGGGAAACTTTTTTTTGTTTACTTTTAAAAATGCAGTTTATTTATTTATTTTTCCTTTTTTTAGTTGGATATTTTCTTTATTTGCATTTCAAATGTTTTCCCCATCCCAGGTCTCCCTTTTGGAAAACCCCCATCACATCCCCCCCTCACCCTGCCTCTATGAAGGTACTCCCCCAATCACCCACCCATTCCCATCTTCCTACCCTGGCATTCCCCTACACTAAGGCATAGAAAAACCTCAGACCCAAGGGCCTCTCCGCCCACTGATGTCCAACAAGGTCATCCACTGCCACATTGCAGCCAGCGCATTGGTCCCTCCAATGTGTATTGTTTGGTTGGTGGGCCAGTCCCTGGGAGCTCCAGGGGTCTAGCCTGTTGACACTGTTGCTCCCTCCATGGGCAGCAAAAACCCTTGGCTCTTTCAGTCCTTTCTCCAACTCCTCCATCATGGATGCCCACGCTCAGTCCAATGGTTGGCTGTGAGCATTTGACTCTGTATTTATGAGGCTCTGGCAGAGCTTCTCAGGAGACAGCTATACCAAGCTTCCATCAGCAAGCACTTCCTGGCACCCACAGTAGAATCTTAGTTTGATGGATGTATATGGGATGTATACTGGCTGGTTTTGTGTGTTAACCTGACATAGGCTGGAGTTATCACAGAGAAGGGAGTTTGAGTTGGGGAAGTGCCTCCACGATATCCAGCTGTGGAGCATTTTCTCAGTAAGTGATCAAGGGGGTAGGACCCCTTGTGGGTGGTGCCATCCCTGGGCTTGAAGTCTTGGGTTCTATAAGAGAACAGGCTGAGCAAGCCAGGGGAAGCAAGCCAGCAAGCAACATCTCTCCATGGCCTCTGCCTCAGCTCCTGCTTCCTGACCTGCTTGAGTTCCAGTCCTGACTTCCTCTGGTGATCAACAGCCATGTGGAAGCAAGCTGAATAAACCCTTTCCTCCCCAACTTGCTTCTTGGTCATGATGTTTGTGCAGGAATAGAAACCCTGACTAAGACAGGATGTATTTCCAGGTGGGGCAGTCTCTGGATGGCCTTTCCTTCGGTCTCTGTGCCACACTTTGTCTCCATATTTCCTCCTGTGAGTATTTTGTTCCCCCTTCTAAGAAGCACTGAAGCATCCATACTTTGGTCTTCCTTCCTCTTAGGCTTCATATGGTCTGTGAATTGAATCTTGGGTATTCCAAACTTTTGGGCTGATATCCACTTATCAGTGAGTACATACCACATACTGTGTGTGTTCTTTTGTGACTGAGCTACATCACTCAGGATGGTATATTCAAGGTTCATCCATTTGAAAGGCAAACTTTTAATTGGGGCTGCCTTACAGGTTCAGAGGTTAAGTCCATTATCCTCATGGCAAGAACCATAGCAGTCTACAGGCCAACATGGTGCTGGAGAAGGAGCTGAGAGTTCTACACCATGATCCAAAGGCAGCCAGGAGAGTCTTTCTTCTGCAAACAGCTAGCAGGAGTCTCTCTTCCTCATTTGGCAGAGCTTGAACAAAGCAGCCTGAAAACCGACTCACACAGTGACACATTTGCTCCAACAAAGTCACAGCTACTCCATCACTGACACGCCTCTTAATATTGCCAATTCCCATAGTCTGAGCATATTCTAACCATTATAAACAACAAAGAGAATGTACACTCTAACTATTGAAAGATAATCTGGTTTTGTATGATTCAGTGGTTCAGAGTACTGGCTGCCGTTGCAGAAGACCTGGGTTCACTTCCTAGAGTCCCTATGGCAATGCATAACCATCTATAATTCCAGGTCCATAGGAATCTGCTCTCTCTTCTGCCCTGGGCACATACTGAACTCACCTAATATAATTGCTCATATGCAGACACTTAAATATACACATAAATAAAATATAAATTACATTTAAAATGTGATTAATTTGGAATATTGATCATGCTGTTAATTCTGGAGTTTGGGAAGCAGAGGCATATGGATTTCTGTGAGTTTGAGGCCAGCCTGTTCTACATATTGAGGATAACCATGGCTACATAGTTTGAATATGTTTCAAAACAAAACAAACAAAATGAGAAACAAATAAATATGCAACAAAAATCAAAGTTGTCGATAATGCCATGGGAAAGTTTTAATTGCGAATAATTACCTAATTCATTCATATGTCATAATTACATAGGAAAATATTACCCACAATATTATAAATATGATATTCAGGGTATGATACGAAGTTTCTACAATATGTCTTTTAATATGTGAGGCTTTATAGTCAGCATGTGCCTCAGCTCCTGCTTCTTGACCTGCTTGAGTTCCAGTCCTGACTTCCCTCTGGTGATCAACAGCCATGTTGAAAGTAAGCTGAATAAACCATTTCCTCCCCAACTTGCTTCTTGGTCATGATGTTTGTGCAGGAATAGAAACCCTGACTAAAACACAGCCCATTTAGCATTTGTATTAAAGAGCGATACTGATTTCTTTGAGTTAATTTTGTATCCAGCCTCTTTGCTGAAAGTGTTTATCAGCTGTAGGAGTTCTCTGATATAATTCTTGGAGTCATTATGAATACTATCACATCATCCATAAACAGTGATACTTTGATTTCTTCTTTTCCAATTTGTACCCCCTTGATTGGTTTTAATTGTCTTATTACTCTAGCTAGAAGTCCAAGTACAATATGAAATATATATGAAGAGAATGGTCAGCTTGTCTTGTCCCTGACTTTAGTAGAATTGCTTTAAGTTTTTCTCTATTTGATTTTTGACTATTGGCTTGCTGTATATTGCTTTTATTGTGTTTAGGTATATGCTTGTATCCCCGATCTCTCCAAGCCTTTTAACATGATGGAGATTCGATTTTGTCAAAGCCTTTTTCAACATGTAATGTGATGATCATTTATTTTTTTTAGTTTCTTTATATTGTGGATTATGTAGATTTATTTTCATACATTAAACAACCCCTACATCACTTTAATGAATGTTATTTGATCATGCTGAATGATGTTTTTGATGTTTTCTCAGATTCAGGTTGCTAATATTTTATTGAGTATTTTTGCATCAATGTTCATAAGGGAAATTGGTCCGAGAGTCTTTTGGTTTTTGAGTCTTTGTGTGTTTTAGATATCAGGGTGACTGTGGCCTCATAGAATGAATTAGGTGGTGTTCCTTCTGTTTCTATTTTGTGAAATAGTTTCCGGCATATTGGTATTAGCTGTTGTTTGAAAGTCTGGTAGAATTCTGCACTAAAGCTCTTTTTGGAGTGACTTTGTCTACTTACTTAGGAGTTATAGGACTATTTAACTTTTTACCTGATCTTGATTTACTTTGGTAAGTGGTATGTATCTCAAAAATCACCCATTTCATTTATATTTTCCAATTTTGTGAAGCATAAGTTTTGAAGTAAGTCCTAGTGATTCTTTGAATTTCTGCAGTACCCATTCATTATGTCTCCCTTTTGATTTCTGATTGTGTTAATTTGGATACTGCTTCTCTGCACTTTGATTAGTGTGGCTAAGGGTTTGTCTATCTTGTTGATTTTCTAGAAAAAGAAAGAAAGAAAGAAAGAAAGAAAGAAAGAAAGAAAGAAAGAAAGAAA
>JADRCD010099036.1:0-20791 GCA_019843815.1 Montemys delectorum | reverse complement strand
TAAGATGGCCATTTTTACTATATTAATCCTGCCAATCCATGAGCATGGGAGATCTTTCCATCTTCTGAGATCTTCTTTGATTTCCTTCTTCAGAGATTTGACGTTCTTGTCAAACAGATATTTTACTTGCTTAGTTAGAGTTACACCTAGGTATTTTATATTATTTGTAGCTATTGTGAAGGGTGTTGTTTTCCTAATTTCTTTCTCTCTCTCTGCCTGTTTATCCTAAACTAATAGAAAGTAAAGTGGGGAAGAACCTCGAGAAAATAGGCACAGGGGAAATTTTCCTGAAGAGAACCCCAACAGCTTCTGCTCTAAGATCAAGAATTGATAAATGGGACCTCATAAAGTTGCAAAGCTTCTGTAAGACAAAAGACACTGTCAATAGGACAAAACGGCAACCAACAAGTTGGGAAAAGATCTTTACCAACCCTATATCTGATAGAGGGCTAATATCCAATGTATAAGAAGAACTCAAGAAGTCAGTCTCAAGAGAACCAAATAACCTTATTAAAAAATGGGGCATAGAGCTAAACAAAGAATTCTCTACTGATGAACTCCAAATGGCTGAGAAACACCTAAAGAAATGTTCAACATCCTTAGTCATCAGAGAAATGCAAATCAAAACAACTCTGAGATTCCACCTCACACCAGTCAGATTGGCTAGGATAAAAGACTCAGGTGACAACAGATGCTGGAGAGGTTGTGGAGAAAGAGGAACACTACTTCACTGCTGGTGGTATTGCAAACTGGTACAGCCACTCTGGAAATCAGTGTGGCAGTTCCTCCGGAAATTGGACATAGTTCTACCAGAGGACCCAGCTATACCACTCCTGGGCATATACCCACAAGATGCTCCATCATGTAATAAGGACACATGCTCCACCATGTTCATAGTAGCCTTATTTATAATAGCCAGAAACTGGAAACAACCCAGATGTCCCTCAACAGAGGAATGGATACAGAAAGTGTGGTACATCTACACAATGGAGTACTACTCAGCTATTAAAAACAATGAATTTATGAAATTCTTAGGGAAATGGATGGATCTGGAGAGTATCATCCTGAGTGAGGTAACCCAATCACAAAAGATCACACATGGTATGCATTCTCTGATAAGTGGTTATTAGCCCAGAAGTTTGGAATACAGGATATGTGGTTAGTTATAAGGATGAGTTTAAACATAGACTATCATCCCTACCCAAACATATTCCATACTAGTGATAGAAAGCTGGATATTGGTGTGTATAAATATGAAATAGGTAGGCAAGTGGATAGATGGAGGTTCATAGTAGTTTTCAGTACAGTTTCTTTTTCAGAAGTATGATCTATACATCAGATTCAGTAAATTATATTTATATATATGTTAATTTCTGCTACAATTTGTCACTGCTTTTCTATAGATTTGTTCTCAAACTTTTATAGAAATGTCTTCCCATCACAATATCTCTTATTACTCCTGGAATTTGTATGAATTTAAAATATTACATTTTAAAATGTAAATTTTAAATATTACATATTAATTTAAAATTTTACATATTACATTACTTTAAAGAAAGGAAATACAAAGTGCTAGTCTTCAGTCTGGAATTTTAAATCTGTTAAGCTTTTAACATCATAGTCTAAATGACTTTGTTAAATTCATTTTATGGAAACCTTTTAGCTTTATTCAACTACAGTACTCTACTTCTATTAGAAATTGAAATATGAGACATCAAAGCACACTCTAATACATTGTATGAGACTTTGAGCAACATATTGCCATTTATCATGAAGTTAGAGACCAGTGACAGGCCAAAGAAACAATTACACACATATATCTTGGAGAACCAATAAGCTTACTGGTTTACTTACTGAAGGATGGGTACAAAATTACTTATGGGATCATGAGCTAATCAAGGACAACTGTATAACCAAAAAGCCCCTCTCTCAACATGGGTGAGAATTTAGAAAAGCTACATCTGAAGCTTCCTTCCAAAATTTCTCTGACACAATCTCCTTCATAGTGTTCAATAACACAGTTCAGATGTATTGATCCAACTTGTATATATATTTTCAAATAGGTCAGTTTCACATAGGCCATTGGTATGTGAGTGTGTGTGTGTGTGTGTGTGTGTGTGTGTGTGTGTGTACATTTCTCTGTATAAGTGATTGTACTTGTAAGACAAAGATTTGAACACAGGCTAGAAGGCTATGTCCAATTATTGAGAGTCAGTATGACTTTCATTTATTGCTTCATAAAGTTTGTGTTCTGCAGAATGCATTATTTTATTCCTTGTGTAGCAATTTGATATTGTAGTATAGATATTCTATTTAGCTGTTCAAAACTTAGTAGGGAAGTTTATGATGTCTGTATTTCTAGATTTTCCTCAACACCTTGATCTTTTTGATAAAATTCTCTCTAATCTACCACTTGCCTAAACTGAGACCAAACTTTCTGTCTGCAAATTTGACTTTCTTTTTCTATTTTCTTTTTTTCTTATTTTGAATACACAAATGTTATCAGTTCCCTGGAAACAACTCAATATGTATTGCAGTAAAGTTGCTGATTTTCACAGAAAACCTCATATGCCTCTGGTACAGCTGGATTTTTACCTGGTAAGTAACAGGGGAATTGAAGGCAAAACCCAAAGACTCATGATTGTTCTCATTGGACTCTGTTCTAGCTTAAGGAAATGCATTCTTCGTGTTTGGCTGTCACTGTGCTCTGATTCATTCCTTGAAATAGTTTTTTTTTTTGACAACATTGATTATTTTCATGCCTTTCCTTTTGTAGTAGCAAATTGTTCAACTTTCTCAGGACTCCACTCATATGTTATCCGGATGATACTTTTATCAGGGTCTCTATATATGAGCTTACAGAATAAGAAAGTAAGATTAAGATGCTTTAGCTAAAAGGGGTCAGTTTGACTGGTAAATATTTAGAAAAATTACTATGCTCTACAATTTCTAATCATTTTAAATGTAATAACTAAGATTTATAAAGCACAGAAGAGTGGATAAGTTGGTCTTTGACCAAAGAAAATTACACTGTATTCCTGGCTCCTGGAAGGTTATATCTAAACCGTTGGGATCCTGAAAGGATGAAAATGTTTCATTATTTATGACAAAGCCTCAAATTGCCAGTGTACAATTAGGCAATTAATAATGTATTCAAAATGTAATGTCAGTATAACCTGTGACCCTGAAGTTGTTGTGAGTTTCCTCCAATGAAGATGTTTGATTCATATATGCACACTACAGTGGGCAACACTCCCTGAAGACAGGAATCTTGCATTGGTAATACTCCCTGAATATTAGTTGACTACTAAAATGTGTCTTTCTTTTTTTTAGTATAAGCCACAAATTTTGAATGTATTTTCCCAGTGAGTGCTATGACACTAAGAGCAAAATATCGAGTCTGACTATGATTTATAAAATCCTTACATTCATCTCTTTAAGATTTACCTACAAAGTACTGTTAAGCTGCAATTACATTATATCTTCATGTCAGAGTCTAAACAGGATTATAAATAATGTGATGCTATCACACAGTCTTATTTTCATTGAAGTTCAAAAATAAGAATTTAATGTACATGATATATAGATATAATTTATATTTATATTTGAAAAATGATTATATAAAATCATTGAAAATGTCGTATATATGTAGTTATATTCACTCTTATTCCCCAGCTCCTCCCAAACAAATCCTCCCTTCCTTACTCAATAAATTTTATGACTTTTTAAAAAGATCTATCAATTTCAAATCCAATTTGTTCTGTTTACATACTATGAAACCCACATACTTCACAGCCTTAAAGAAAATTCCCAGGAGCTATCCATTGAAAATGGCTCCTTAGCTAGAGTTGGACCTATATCTCTGTCTCCTCCCTCATATCTGGGTGTTTTTATCTGGCTTGAACTCCCTCATGTTTTCCTATAAGCACACTGAATTCATTTGTGAAGCTACCCTGCTGTATCTTTGAATTCACCTTTACTTGAAGTTATTTATCTCCTTGGACTGGTGAAATGTGTTCAATGCCTTTTCAGAAAAGGTCCCAGAGCCTTGGGAGGAGTGTGTAATTTAAATGGAGTTATGCTATAATGGAGACAGAACACTTATTAGACAATACAGCCTAACAAATAAAAGGCTCAGTGCCAGGAATGCTATGTTTGGCCTCACTGTTGATCAGTGAGGTCCTATAGACCTCTAAACATTCTATGCTACTTTCAATAACCTTCTTTACCCTACAGAATGTGACAGTAAAACTTACTGCTAAAGGTACCACATACTTGAGTCATAGAACATGGAGAACATGGAGAAATCAAGTTGGTACTTACCAAATCTTCTCTCCTCCTGGCTGACTTTTATGTTGCTATAGTTTGCTATGAGTGCTACCAGAGGAAAAAGGTAATTATCAAGCTCACCCATCTGAGAATTGTGCAAGTTATAAAAAATGACTAAACTAGTAAGACACACCAGCTTGTGGAATGGTAGCATGAACATTTGTGACTAACAAACCATTTTCTGATCAGATTTAATTTTTACTCTACAAGATGAAAACTATGTCTGGCACCATTACAGGGTCAAGAACATGTGACTAGAGAAGTCATTTTTCCCTACTGGAGAATCTACTCCTGCTTATTCTTATAAATTGGCATAATATTAAACTCTCAATTACTTGTTATGTCTGTTAAAAAAATGCATCTCTCAGTGCTCATTAGGGAAGCTTCTTTATGCAGTACATGGCAGTGAACATACCATCCTATTATTGATAAAATTACAAAGAAGAGACTGACGTGTCAAAGCTAAATGAAAACACATTCCGTATAGTTTATTTGCCCTATAGATTAGAAGATCCAAATGATGATGGGTGTCTAATAGGTTCCTTTTCTCTGTCAGTAAAATAAAGACAAGAAAGCAACCTGATGCAATGCTAAAGTTTACTGGTAAGCATTCCGTACATCTAGGGTAAACAAGGACCTCTCAGAACTGAGGAGACCACTGGCTTAAGGGTGAGTTGAATTTTTATTTAGATTTAAGGTGTATCCTCTTGATCTGATCCTTCTGCTCCTCTTCCATTGGTTTAATGGTATCTGTGTATCTCTTCTGGTTCTACCTACAACCGTTCCCTTGAAAGTTATATAAACCCTGTATTTTAAGGAATAAGAAATTAGTTTTTTCTGATGGCTATATATATTTTAAAAATTATTCTTTAGCTTGCTTAGAATCTCATACAGTATGTTTTGATAATAACCATTCTCTCAAATCCTAATTTGATAATTAATCTTTCAAGAGAGAAGAGTTAGAATGCATTAGCCTAATATAAATATTATATTATTATATAGTACATGTATAATATATATGTATATATTAATTATTATATATTATTAATTATTTAATGTTTCCTTCTCTACCTACCCAACACTGTGGCCTCTTTTTAAACCACTCAAAATAAGGTTTGGCTGCCCAACTTTTTGGATTTGAGGCATTCTACTGGAGCATGGTTAACCTATAAGGGAACTTACACCTTTAGAGGAAACTGACTACCTCACTCAGCCATAACAATTTCCAATAGCTCTTTGGCATTGGATGGGAGAGCATATGCAACTACCCTCTCCATGCTGTAATTCAGCCTGTGTCTAGACTTGGAGAAGTCTTGTCCATGCTATCACAAGCTCTGCCTGTCTGTATGGAAAGCTTCCCTACCGTTTTTAGAGGACTTTGCTTGTTTCCTTGTAGCTGTCCAACATCTCCAGCTTTACTATCTTTCTGCCACCTCTTCATGAGCCTTGGGTACAAAGTATGTGATATATATGTTACAGTTATGGCTGAGTATTAAGATAGTATGCACTATCTTATTCTCTGTTTCCTGGTCTATATCAATAACTATCTACTCCAAACAGAAACTTCTCTGATGACAGTTGAGAGATGTGTTGATTTATGAGTTTAATGATAATCATTCAGAATATATTTAATAATATGCTTGTTTATCAAAAGACATCATATTTGTTCTCATTTAAAGATATTAACTTTGAATCTTCAGAGGTTCATGTTTCAGAAACTCCTGAATAAAGGTCAGAAACCTACTAAAGTACCATAAGGAGGCTTTCAAGAGAGAAGAGTTAGAATGCATTAGACTAATATAAATTGTATTATTTTGTACTATATGTATATAATATATAGTAATATATATTATACATATTATAATATATATTGTATGTGTAAAACACTCACACACACCTAGACCCTTCATCTCTAGTGACTAGCTTTTGTGATGCTGAACGGTGCTACATGTTGTTTCAAGAGATAATTATTAGTCATACACAGCTATAACTTACAATAACAATAATGGCTGTCCTGGAAAGACATGCCTACTGGTGCAATAATGGCATGAATATCATGTGAGAAACCAACCACTTTCTGATTGAATTTAAGTCTTGTTTACAAGATGAAATTCATACATGCTCTCATTATTCTATCTAGAAACTGTTGCTAGAACAATACTAGGCCCTGAAGCAGAACCTGTTGGACATGTTTTAAAATAACCTACATTAAAACTTCTTTTAGATTGAATTGCTTTTACTTTATGTGTGTGAATACCCCACCATCAGATGTGTTTGTGTACCTTGTACATGTAGTATGGTCTGAGGCTAGAAGAGGATTTTATATGCCCTGAAAATGGAATAGAGATATTTTTGTACCAGCATTTGTGCAATGCAGATAGAACCTGAATCATCTTCAGTACTAACAAGTACTCCTACCCTCTGAGCCATTTCCCTATTCCTATAATCTAATTTTTAAAAGTAACTCCATATGAATGTATATTAATTGAAACTATGATTAAAATGGCTGTTGTTCTCCACATAACTTTTCAACCGATCATCATTTAGTCAAAACTTATCATTATAACTGAACCAAGAAATTGTTCTGCTCTATTATACACAAAACGTTGTCCTTCCCTTTGGAAACTACTATTTTAGCTTTATCTCTCAAATCTTTGCTTATTCCATCTGTCAACCTCTCTCCATGAGTCTTTCCAACTGAATTACTTGTCTTATTTGAAAAGTTGAGGATTACCTATGGAATAGGAGCTGGATCTTGCCATATTTCTAAGCAGTCATTAAATTCAGATTCTAAGAAAAGTTTCTCTGCACACAATTTTAAAAAATACTTTTTCTTTTTTTAAAAGAAACCTAGCTTTGTCCGAAGAAGATGAAAATATGACCTTTGTTATTTAGGGGTAGCACAGTGGAAAGATTTTTGACCCCAAATTCACACATCTCAGTCCTGGTTCTCTCATTGTCAGTGATGGTGGAGATATGACTAATATTTTTATTCTCTATGATTCCTGAAGTCTTTTTATGAAGAACAAGGAGAGGAGAGAGTTTATTCAGCTTACACTTCTGTATTGTTCATCATCAAAGGAATTTAGGACAGGAACTCAAACAGGGCAGGAACTGATGCCTCTTAATCCTCATAGCTTGCTCAGCCTGTTTTCTTATAGAACCAGGATCCCAAAGCCTAGGAATATCACCACCCACAGTGTGCATGCCCTACAGGCTCGCATACAACCTGATCTTACAGAGAGATTGTCTTAACTGAGGTTCCTTCCTCTCAGATGACTTAACTTGTGTCAAGTTGACATAAACTGTCCAGAACAGATACTTTTTTCAAACTTAGCTAGAAAGTTTCCATTATTTCTCCACTACATTCTGTGCCAGTCTTTGCCTTAAGATACACATGATATTAGGTATTCATAAATTCTCATTTTATGTATGTTTTATATAGAAAGGCATTGAGTTTCTTCAGATGTCTTTTCTTATATTTATAAAATAATGGTAGTCCCTTTAAATTATTTTATAAATTCAAAATAGTTTTCATCAAAGGACAAAAACAGTATAAAATTTGGCAGATGAAGTTTGCATTACAAATTAATATACAAAAATGGTCTCTTTAACTGCTAAGAAAATTAGAACCACATGAGATCAAAAGAGGCTGAAATACATTTGAAAATACGTAAAAATATATTTTGCTGAAATATAAGTAAAATATCTCTTTATATATTTTATGTAATTTATGTAGTTGAAAAGTCATTTAGATTAAGCATATGGTATTTATGACACTTGTAATGTCACCAAAAGGACAATTTACTAAAAGTTTTTACCACAGTTTGTCACTATTGGGAGCTACAAGAACTTTAACAAATAGGGCTTAAGAGAGTTCTTCCAGACACCAAGTCTTTACACTTTGAGAAGTCTATAGGCTCCTAGAGTCTTCCTGTCTCTCTTTTTCATATTCTGTACATGGACAGCTTTCCCCACTGTAATCTGCTACACAGTCACAGGCACAAAGAAGCATGTCAACCTACCTGAAGCCTACAGAATCCTTTTATCATGCATTCTGTCGACTAAAGAATCATCCACGAATTTGTTGAGATATGAAATTTTTATTACGTTATTCATAAATTAAGTTCAAGAAAAATAGAATTAGATGGATTTAACATACTTTTATTTGATAGCATTAATAATTATGGTGCTATGGCATCTTTAATAATTCATCTAGCTTCTGATACTTGACTGAGTGATTATTTTATACTTCAAAAATATAAGATCAAATTTTTTCAAATGTTGAAAATAATTATTCACTGGAACTTTAAGTTCACAATATTTAATAGATGAGGGTGTCATTACATCAACAATAAGAAAGTAGAGCATCTTCATCTTTGCTCTTCATTGTAAACTTCAGTATCTCAATGAAAGAACTGACTTCACTTGGATGAACTGTGAGTCAATTATGAAGAGAGAATTAAAGATTTCAAACTTGTCAAGAAATTTTCTTAATGTATCATCTCTAACTTATTAATTGATTATAATAATTCTAATTATTCTTGTTTGTTCTTTATTATATTTTAATATAATGAAGTGGAATCTCAGGGTTGTTTTGATTTGCATTTCCCTGATGACTAAGGATGTTGAACATTTCTTTAGGAGCTTTCCAGCCATTCATGTTCCTCAGTTGAAAATTCTCTGTTTAGTTCTGTATCCCATTTTTAATAGCTTTATTTGTTTCTCTGGAGCCTAACTTCTTGAGTTCTTTGTTTATATTGACTATTAGCCCTCTATCAGATATAGAATTGGTAAAGATCTTTTCCCAATCTGTTAGTTAGTATTTTGTCCTATTGATAGTGTCTTTTGCCTTGCAGAATAAACCTTATGTTTTAGATTAAATCCTAAAAGTAATGTCTTGATCTGAATGTCCCAAACACATAAATGAATATAAATAAATAAATAAATCTAAGCTTTTTTGGACAAATAACAGATTTAATTTTTTTAAAGATTTATTAATTACTGTACATAAGTAAACTGTAGCTGACTGACTTCAGATACACCAGATGAGGGCATCAGATCTCATCACAGGTGGTTTTGAGCTGCCATGAGATGGCTCAGCAGTTAAGAGCACTGACTGCTCTTCTGAAGTTCCTGAGTTCAAATCCCAGCAACCACATGGTGGCTCAGACTTGATATTTTAAGAAACATAGTGAAACTCTTTCAGGTCACATAACATGATGAAAATACCCCTAATTTCATCAGTAAAAATTCATCACATATTTTCATATTATCCACCAACAAATTGATGCTTAATATTTTAAGTTCCTACTAGTAATTTTGAATTTTAAGTTTTATTCTCTACTGTATTGAGTGTACAAAAGTATAATAATAGTGGTTTAGGAACCACTCTAGCTTAGTAAATGCCACATAAATTATTTCATGATTATTTACCTTCTGACATGACATTCATTTTTTATATATTCTGTTATTTGAATAAATTTTAAACAGCATATGCACATTTTAACCTACTGATGTGGGGCTGTACATCATTCTTGTACCTTGTGTTCAATAAATTCAATCTTGCATAAAATAGGATAATAACAAATAGAATATTAAAACTGAATAGGAAATCTACTGTGAGTGATATATGAAAACCATAAGTGTTAGTGTAAAAAAATTTCACATTATTAGTTTTGTATAACTCTTTTTTTAGCATTCAAAAGGTTTTTGTTAAAGAAGTAATGATTTTGGTATTTTGAGGTATATATTTTGAATAATTTATGAACATTTACATTTATTTATTTATTGAGTGCCTACATGTGTACATTCACATGTACAAGTGTGCATGTGTGCAAGAAGACATCTGCATACAACTTGTGTATGTGATATTCTCCTTTATGTCTCATTACTCAAGTCTTCAGACATGGTGAATAAGTTTCCTTACCTGCTGAGCCTTCTCTCTTGGCCTATTCAACTTTTTTAGTATTATGAAATCAGGCAAAAGAATAATTAAAGAAGGGACACAATAATGTTCCAGCTTCTCATCAGAATTCAGTCCACATAAAATTTGTAAGTAAACTGGAGCCCCAGTAAGAGTGGGTACAGCTCAACAACTTTCTTGTGGATAAAAGTCAGATCTCTTATAGCTAATTTTCAGTGCAGAAGAACACTAGATTTTTCAAAGTTTTATTACTTAAAACATCTCAACAACCTTAACTGATTTTTGAGTACTGTTAAATATTTTATTGTCAATTTGAGGCAAAAAAGAAAATTTTCAACTAATTATCTCTTATATCCATATTTTTCTACAAGAATTCTCTCTTTGACTTAGTATCTAGTCTTATTAATATCTTCAAGGCAAGTGTAGCAGTGTTGATCAAAGGGATGAAGCCTTGGGCTACAGAATCTGCTCTAGGCCATTAAACAAATTAAAGATGAAGTTCAAACACAAGTTTGCTTGCCCCCAGTACCTAACTTGCAATACTGTTGAGTAATTACTTGGTAAAGTCTTGTGAACTGATGAGATCTGAGACGCAAAAACTCGAGAATGGCCCACTCTCCTGCCCAGCCGCTTCCCTTCACATCCCTGTTCTAGTTTCTGATGATGTGTCCTAGCTGTTTACTCTACTGTATCCTTTGGCTTGTGGTTCTTTGATTTCTCCCATTCACTTTTTTTCTGTCCTCTGTCCTCTCAGCACACACATATTTAAATATCTAACTCTCCACAGAATCTTTTTCACATAAACTGACATTACTCCATTCTTTCTGTCTGTTTTAAGTTTTCCATATGTAGGCCCCAGAATTATACTTCATGTTCATATGTTGTTATTTATTTAAGAACTTCATGAGTACATTCCAGTAGCTCTAAGAAGTAGGAAGATTTGTATTCATTCCTTCATTTCTTGGGTCTAGAAGAATATGAGTTCATAGTAAATCCTCATTGGGTAATATTGGTGAATACTCATTAATACTTCTAGACATTCATCTAATGATGGATAGTGTGCTCAGTCAATTGATATTCAAGAGCCGAACAATTGGGAAAAGAAGACTAACTGTAAAATTAGGTAATTAATTACAATAATGTTCTTATTGCACTCTTTTTTTAAAAGTTCTGTAGGTGTCTAGATGGTATTCATTAAAATGCATTAGTAATAACCTCAAATTATTCAAAATGTACTAATATTGCATTAACAAAAAATGTTAAAGCACTACTCCTTGGAAGAGTTTGACCAAAAGTGAGTCAAGATGTGAATTCTCTACTGTCCCTGAATTTTCTGTTTATCCAGCCTTTCTGTAGCTCATGGCTTTTGCTTTGTCAATTATCTGTCTTTTGTATGTATCTGATCTGTGCCTGTCTGATATTTAAATGTCTTGTCTTGTCCAATATTTAAATGTCTTGTCTTGTCCCTACAAATGGATTTCATTCTGCATTTGTTTAAAACAAAGAAAGTACCGTATTGGAAAAGAATGAGAGATAATTTACAGAAATCTTTAACAGAGTGTTTCAAGAGGGATCTAGTCACTCATGTTAATTGACTCCAAGTTATCCAGATAACTAACATAACTGGAAAAAGACTACCATCAAGTAACATCTGAATTCTGTTTCTAGCATTGGTGGAAAATATTTACTACATAAGTCTTCTTCACATTTATTTGCAGTTTTCACCCTTGATTAGCATAGTATGCTTACAACTCTGTACTGCTTTTTGAGTTAGGGGCATGGCAGAGTGAATAAAATTGTAGCTATGTATTTAGCTGAACTTGTAAAAGTCGATTACATGGGAAATCCAAGGCAAGAACAATTAGTTGTTACATTGCTCTATTAAAGGCAAATTAAACAACGAGGCTGAGGGCACAGTAGGCCATAAGTGACCACAACATGCATTATTAACCCTGACTGTGAGGTCTAGCAAAAGTTCTGGTGTCTTTGAATTTAAGATGTTATAGTAATATACCACCACACATTTGTTTCTAACCTGAAATTTTCAAAAGGGATTACAAATGAACTGAACTTTGAGTTATCTTGGAAATGCAGGGTTTCAGAATAAAGGATGATACTGAATACAGATAAAGGCAGAAATGAACTTTTGGGGTATTTAACAAAGGATTTGGGGTGGTGGGTAAATTATGATGGAATTACATATTTGCCTGCAGTATCATATAACTCAAAGTGGAAAGTTGTCTTTGAGAAGTCAATTTTTGTTTTTGTTTTTGTGGGGTTTTATTTTTGAGAAGTCAGTTTTTAAAAAACTAAACATAATAAACTTTATCTCAGAAGCCAACACTACTTATTATATGTTAAATTGAAAAGATTGAAGAAACCTGTTTTGAGTTTTATTGAGGATTTCCTGAACACACTTTACTCACTAAATAATTGCTTCTTCCAGTATGTCCTGAGCTTTGATACACACCAATAGAAGTAGATGCTCAGTGATTCTAATCTCATTATTCACTTGACTTTGATGTTAATGTTAGTTCTTGGTCTTATCTGAGTAAGCTTACTTTAATTAATTTTAAGGGATGCTAGAGACTGTGTTGAGGTATGTTTCCAATTAAAATACTGTAGAATTTGTTGAAATATAAACTTATTGCACATGGATACTTTGTAAATTCTAGTATTATGCCACACGAAAAAATCTAGTGAAATAATTTATTCTTGGTAATCATATCTAAAGTTGAATAAAATATTAACAAACAATGTAATATATGGTATAAACTCTGTACTGTGATTTGTTTTATATTTAAAGTAAAAATATCCTTACTTTAATATTCTAAATCTAAAAAGGGAAATGAGGTACTTCATAGAATCTATTATTAAAATTAAGTGTAAGTAAACAATTCAGATAATTTAATACACAGATACCAGGTAGATGGTTCTCCTAATGCTAACTAAGAAATAAAATTATGAGGTCATATATTTTAAGTGATGAATATTTTATTTATTTTAAAGATATATAGTAAATATCCTACCCACAGAGATTAATAAAACATTGCCTGCTTTTCCAAACAGATTCTAAGAAAAATGTTATAGAAAGATGATTGGCCTTTAAAACAGAAACTAGTAAAGTATTCAAGAAGGAGATATTCTTTTAGAATGTACTTAGTGACTAGTGAACAATATATATGTTACTAGAAAAATACTCAAAGTCCATTTCCAGAATCATTACAATTTTCATGAATAAAACTTAACAATATTTTCATAAAGATGTATATGTATGCATGTACATATATATATATACATACATATATATGTAAAAATAATGGCAATGCAAAATTAAAACCAGTTTTTGCTACTTTCATCTCTATGTATCTTCTCCAATTAGCCCAAAAAAGGCTTACAAACTTAAATTAACAGATGCCTGTAGATCATGATTTAAATGATTCTTTGGTTTCTGTTTTTTATGTATTTATATTTCAAATTTTACCCCCCTTTCATGGCTTTCCTTCCAGAACACCCTTCTCCCATTCCCCCTCTCTGTACCTTTATGAGGGAGTACTCCTTCCCATCTATACACTCCTGCCTCTTCCCTGGCATTCCTCTACACTGGGGAATCAAACTTTCCCAGGAGCAAGGGCCTCTCCTCCTATTGATTGTGTTTCTTTAATAAATGTTCGACCCAGTCCCAAAGATATATCAGTTTACCTGCTTTAATCAGTAATAGAGGGCTGCATGGTCAGGGACAGGTATAGACTGATGCATGTGACACTATAGTGGCCATTGAGCTCAAGTGCAAATAGTGGCTATTAGCAAACAAGATTACAACAGGTGGCCAAGAAGGCCATGAAATGGCAGTGCACACTCCAAACTACATTATTCATATGCTATGCATGACTAAATTTAAGTGTAGTGGATTTTATTTGGTTAATTTGTCTTTTACTTCTTTTTTTTTAATAATTAGATATTTTCTTTATTTACATGTCATGTGATTTCTACTTTCCCAGTTTCCCCTCCCCCCCCAAAAAAAATCAAAACCAAAAAAACAAAAAACAACATGAACAAACCCCTGTTGCCTCCCACCTCCCCCTGTGGCCAATCTACCCTCTCCCTCTTACTGGCCCTGGCATTCTCCTACACTGGGGCACAGAACCTTCACAGGGACAAGGGCCTCTCCTCCCATTGATAACTGACTTTGCAATCCTCTACAATACACATGCTGCCAGAGCAATCAGTCCCACCATGTGTATTCCTTGGTTGGTGGTTGAGTCCCTGGGAGCTCTGAGGGTACTAGTTAGTTCATATTGTTGATCATCCTAAGGGGCTACAAACCCTTCAGCTCCTTTGGTCCTTTCTCTAACTCCTTCAGTTGGGACTCTGTACTCAGTTCAATGGATGGCTGTGAGCCTCTACTCCTGTATTAGTCAGGTACTGTCAGGGCCTCCCAGGAGACAGCTATATCAGGCTGGATTGTCCTTCCTTCATTCTCTGCTCCATAGCTGGTCCCTGTAACTCCTTCTATGGGTATTTTGTTCCAACTTTTAAGAAGGAATGAAATGTCCACATTTTGGTCTTCCTTCTTCAGTTTCTTGTGGTTGGTGGGTTGTTCTTCGTGTATTCTGAACTTCTGGGCTAATAACCACTTATCAGAGAGTGCATATCATGTGTGTTCTTTTGTGATTGGGTTACCTCACTCATGATGATATTCTCCAGATCCATCCATTTTCCTAAGAATTTGATAAATTCATTGTTTATAATAGCTGAGTAGTACTCCACTGTGTAGATGTACCACAATTTCTGTATCCATTCCTCTGTTGAGGGACATCTGGGTTGTTTCCAGATTCTGGCTATTATAAATAAGGCTGCTATGAACATGGTGGAGCATGTGTCCTTATTACATGTTGGAGCATGTTCTGGGTATATGCCCAGGAGTGGTATAGATGGGTCCTTCGGTAGAACTATGTTCAATTTCTGGAGGAACAGCCAAACTGATTTCTGGAGTATTTGTTTCAGCTTGCAATCACACCAGCAATGAAAGAGTGTTCCTCTTTCTCCACAACATCTCCAGCATGTGCTGTCACCTGAGTCTTTTATCCTAGCCAATCTGACTGGTGTGAGGTGGAATCTCAGAGTCGTTTTGATTTGCATTTCCTGATGACTAAGGATGTTGAAGATTTCTTTAGGTGCTTCTCAGCCATTTGGTATTCATCTGTTGAGAATTCTTTGTTTAGTTCTGTACCCCATTTTTTAATTGGGTTATTTGGTTCTCTGGAATCTAACTTCTTGAGTTCTTTGTATACATTGGATATTAGCCCTCTATCAGATACAGGATTAGTAAAGATCTTTTCCCAATTTGTTGGTTGCTATTTTGTCCTATTGACAGTGTCTTTTGCCTTACAGAAGCTTTGCAAGTTTATGAGGTCCCGCTTGTCAATTCTTGATCTTAGAGCATAAGCTATAGCCATCCTCTTCAGGAAAATTTCCCCTGTGCCTATATGCTAGAGGCTTTTCCCCACTTTCTTTTCTATTAGTTTCAGTGTATCTGGTATGATGTGGAGGTTCCTGATACACTTGGACTTGAGCTCTGTACAAGGATATAGAAATGGATCAATTTGCATTCTTCTACATGCTAACCTCCAGTTGAGCAAGCACCATTTGTCGAAAATAGTGTATTTTTCCACAGGATGGTTTTAGGTCCTTTGTCAAAGATCAAGTGACCTTAGGTGTGTAGGTTCAATTCTGAGTCTTCAATTCTGTTCTTTGATCTACCTGCCTGTCACTGTACCAATACCATGCAGTTTTTATCACAATTGCTCAGTAGTATAGCTTAAGGTCTGGGATTGTGATTCGACCAGAGGTTCCTTTATTGTTGAGAATAGTTTTGGCTATTCTGGGTCTTTTGTTGTTTCAGATGAATTTGCAAATTGCTCTTTCTAAGTCTGTGAAGAATTGAGTTGGAATTTTGATGTGGATTGCATTGAATCTCTAGAATGTCTTCATAAGATGGCCATTTTTACTATATCAATCCTGCCAATCCATGAGAATGGGAGATCTTTCCATCTTCTGAGATCTTCTTCAATTTCCTTCTTCAGAGACCTGAAGTTCTTATAAAACAGATCTTTTACTTGCTTAGTTAGAGTTACGCTGAGGTATTTTATATTATTTGTAACTATTGTTAAGGGTGTTGTTTCCCTAGTTTCTTTCTCTGCCTGTTTATCCTTTGTGTAGAGGAAGGCCTCTCATTTGCTTGAGTTAATTTTATATCCACCTACTTGACTGAAGTTGTTTATCAGGTTTAGGAAGTCTATGGTGGAATTTTTGGGGTCAGTTAAGTATACTATCATATCATCAGCAAATAGTGATAATTTGACTTATTCCTTTCCAATTTGTATCCCTTTGATCTCCTTTTGTTGTCTAATTGCTCTGGCTAGATTTCAAGTACAATATTCAATAGGTAGGGAGAGAGTGAGCAGCCTTGTCTAGTTCCTGATTTTAGTGAGATTGCTTCAAGTTTCTCTCAATTTAGTTTGATGTTGGCTACTGGATTTCTGTATATTGCTTTTACTATGTTTAAGTATAGGCCTTGAATTCCTGATCTTTTTAAGATTTTTATCATGATGGGATGTTGGATTTTGTCAAATGCTTTCTCAGCATCTAATGAGATGATCATGTGGTTTTTTTCTTTGAGTTTGTTTATATAGTGAATTATGTTGATGGATTTCTGCATATTGAACCATCCCTGCATCCCTGGGCTGAAGCCTACTTGGTCATAGTCGATGATCATTTTGATGTGTTCTTTGATTTGGTTTGCAAGAATTTCATTGAGTATTTTTGCATCTATCTTCATAAGGAAAATTGGTCTGTAGTTTTCTTTCTTTGTTAGATCTTTGTGTGGTTTAGGTATAAGAGTAATTGTGACTTCATAAAATGAATTGGGTAGAGTACCTTCAGTTTCTATTTTGTAGAATAGTTTGAAGAGTATTGGTATTAGGTTTTCTTTGAAGGTTTGATAAAACTCTGCTCGAAACCCATCTGGTCCTGGGCTTTTTTTGGTTGGGAGACTATTAATGACTGTTTCTACTTCATTAGCAGATATGGGATTGTTTAGATCGTTGATCTGATCTTGATTTAACTTTGGTACATTGTATCTGTCTAGAAAATTGTCCATTTCATCTAGATTTTTCAGTTTTGTTGAGTATAAGCTTTTGTAGTAGGATCTCATGATTTTTTTGGATTTCCTCAGTGTCTGTTGCTATGTCTCCCTTTTCATTTCTGATCTTGTTAATTAGGATACTGTCTCTGTGCCATCTAGTTAGTCTCGCTAAAGGTTTATCTATTTTGTTGATTTTCTCAAAGAACCAGCTCCTGGTTTGGTTGATTCTTTTTATAGTTCTTTTTGTTTCTATTTGGTTGATTTCAGTCTTGAATTTGATTATTTCCTGCCTTTGACTGAATTTGCTTCTTTTTGTTCTAGTGCTTATAGGCTTTCAGGTGTGCTGTCAAATTGCTGGTGTATACGATCTCCAGTTTCTTTTTGGAGGTAATTAAAGCTATTAGTTTTCCTCTTAGTACTGCTTTCATTGTGTTTCATAAGTTTGGTTATGCTGTGGCTTGATTTTCATTAAACTCTAGAAAGTCTTTTATTTCTTTCTTTATTTTTCCCTTGACCAAATTATCATTGAATAGAGTGTTGTTAAGCTTCAATGTGTGTGTGGTCATTCTATTGCTTATGTTGTTATTGAGGAGCAGCCTTAGTCCATGGTGATCTGACAGGATACAAGCAATTATTTCAATCTTCTTGTATCTATTGAGGCCTGATTTGTGACCAATTATATGGTCAATTTTGGAGAAGGTACCATGTGCTGAGATGAAGGTATATCCTTTTGTTTTAGGATAAAAAATTCTATAGATATCTGTTAAATCCATCTGTTTCATAACTTCTGTTAGTCTCACTGTGTCTTTGTTTAGTTTCTGTTTCCATGATCTGTCCATTGCAGTGAGTGGGGTATTGAAGTCTCCCATTATTATTCTGTGTGGTGCAATGTGTGCTTTGAGCTTTAGTAAAGTTTCTTTTATGAATGTAGATGTCCTTTGATTTGGAGCATAGAGGTTTAGAATTGAAAATTCATCTTGGTAGATCATACCTTTGATGAATATGAAGTTTCCCTCCTTATCTTTTTTGATCACTTTAGGGTGAAAGTTGATTTTATTCGATATTAGAATGGCTACTCCAGCATTTTTCTTGGTACCATTGGCTTGGAGGATTGTTTTCCAACCTTTAATTCTGAAATAGTGTCTGTCTTTGTCACTGAGGTAGATTTCCTGTATGAAACAAAATGTTGGATCCTGTTTGCGTACCCAATCTGATAGTCTACGTCTTTTTATTGGGGAATTGAGTCCACAGATATGAATAGATATTAAGGAAAAATAATTGTTGCTTTGTGTTATTTTTGTTGTTAGAGTTGCAATTCTGTTCATGTGGCTATCTTCTTTTAGTTTTGTTGGAAGATTACACTTTTCCTTTTTCAGAGATGTAGTTCTCCTCCTTGTGTTGGAGTTTTCCATTTATCACCCTTTGAAGGGCTAGATTTGTGGAAATATATTGTGTTAATTTGGTTTTGCATGGAATACTTTGATTTCTCCATCTATGGTGATTGAGAGTATTGTTGGGTATAGTAGTCTGGGATGGCATTTGTGTTCTCTTAGGGTCTGTATGACATCTGCACAGGATCTTCTAGCTTTCATTTTTTCTAGTGAGAAGTCTGGTATAATTCTGATAGGCCTGCTTTTATATGTTACTTGACCTTTTCCCCTTACTGCTTTTAGTATTCTTTCTTTGTTTTGTGCATTTGGTGTTTTGACTATTATGTGGCGGGAGGAATTTCTTTTCTGGTCCAGTCTATTTGGAGTTCTATAGGCTTCTTGTATGTTCATGGGCATCTCTTTCTTTAGGTTAGGGAAGTTTTCTTCTATAAGTTTGTTGAAGATATTTATTGGCCCTTAAAGTTGGAGGTCTTCACTCTCTTCTATTCCTATTATCCTTAGGTTTAGTCTTCTCATTGTGTCCTGGATTTCCTGGATATTTTGGGTTAGGGTTTTTTTGCATTTTCCATTTTCTTTGACTGTGTGTCAATGTTTTCTATGGTATCTTCTGCCCCTGAGATTCTCTCTTCTATCTCTTGTATTCTGTTGGTAATGATTGCATCTGTTTTCTGACTTCTTTCCTAAGATTTCTAACTCCAGAGTTGTCTCTCTTTGTGACTTCTTAGTTGTTTCTACTTCCATTTTTAGATTCTGGGTGATTTTGCTCAATTCCTTCACCTGTTTGTTTGTGTTTTACTGTAATTCCTTAAGGGATTTTTGTGTTTCCTCTTTAAGGGATTCTACTGGTTTACTCCTGATCTCTTGTAATTCTTTATGGAATTTTTTGTTTCCTCTTTAAGGGCTTGTATCTCTTTACCTGTGTTCTCCAGTATTTCTTTTAGGGAATTATCATGTCCTTCTTAAATTCCTCTAGCACCATCGTGAGATATGATTTTAGATCCAAATCTTGCTTTCCCCTTGTTTTGGGATATCTAGGACTTGCTGTGGTGGGAGTACTAGATTCTGATGAAGCCAAGTAGTCTTGATTTCTGTTGATAGAATTCTTGCGTTTGACTTTCACCATCTGTTGATCTCTGGTGTTAGATGTTCCTGCTGTCTCTGACTAGAGCTTGTTCCTCCTGTGGGTCTGTAAGCTGGTGTCAGCACTTTTGGGAGATCAGTTCACCTCTGGTAAATCTCGGACACAGATGGCTGTGGATCAGTTGTTCATCCTGAGTCCTGGGGTCAAAGTACACCCTGGAGATAGGATCTCCACTTGCAGGAAAGGTGCAGAGAGGGCTGCCAGTCTGTTGTCCCTCCTAGGTATGGTCTGAGATAGAAAGGATCCTGACTAGGCTGCCCTGCAACTCATGAGGCCTGTGCGTCCTGGCTGGTCCCACCTTAGAAAGTCACCAGAGTTAATCTCTGCCACTCCTTCTGTGGGTATTTGGTTCCCCTTTTTAAGAAGGAATGAAATGTCCACCTTTTGGTCTTCCTTCTTCTTAAGTTTCTTGTGGTTTGTGGGTCGTTCTTCCTGTATTCCAAACTTCTGGGCTAATAACCACTTATCAGAGAATGCATACCATGTGTGATCTTTTGTGATTGGGTTACCTCACTCAGGATGATACTCTCAGAGCTCCCAGGGACCCAACCACCAATCAAGGACTATACAGGGTGGGACTGAATGTTCTGGCAGCATGTGTATAGTAGAGGATTGCAAATTCGATCATCAATAGGAGGAAAGGACCTCGGCCTTGTGAAGGTTCTGTGCCCCAGTGTAGGGGAATGCCAGGGCCAATAAGTGGGAGAGGGTGAAGTGGCAGGCATGGGGAGGGGGGAGGCAAAAGGAGTTTGTTCTTGTTGGTTTTGTTTGTTTTTTGGAGGGGAACCTGGGAAAGGGAAAATTTACATGTAAATAAAGAAAATATCTAAAAAAAAAAAAAAAAAAAAAAAAAAAAA
>JADRCD010099033.1:0-11681 GCA_019843815.1 Montemys delectorum | reverse complement strand
AGCCAGTACAATTGACCCCTTGTCAACTTGACACACAAACACATCACTATTAAGCCTCAACCCTTATGTTCTTATTCGTTCCCAAAATCTAAAGTCCCACAGTCTTTATATATTAAAAATTCAATCAATTTAAAATGTCCAATATCTTTTAAAATTCAAAGTCTCTTAACTGTGGGCTCCACTAAAATACATTCTTCCTTCAAGAGGGAAAAATATCAGGCACAGTCACAATCAAAAGCAAAACCAATGTCTGGGATCCAACTCATGATCCTCTGGGCTCCTCCAAGGGCTTGAGTCACCTCTCCAGCTCTGCCCTTTGTAGCACACATCTTGTCTTCTGGGCTCCAGATGCCTGTACTCCACTGCTGCTGCTGTCCTTGGTGGTCATTGCATGGTACTGGCATTCCCAAAAACAATGCTGTAACTAGGCTTTACCAATAGCCTCTCATAGACTGTCTTTACGGTGCCAAGCCTCAACTCCTTTGCATGACACCTTCAGTCCTGGGCCATCAATTGCAAACTGAGGCTGCACCTTCACCAATGGCCTTCCATGGCCTCTCACTGTGCTGAGCCTCAGCTGCTCCTCATGACCCCTTCGTGCTGTCAAAACCAGTACCACCTGGGTGACTCTTACACATTACCAAGTCCTGCTGCAGCACAAGGTACAACCTTGGCTCTACCTGCAACACAGCCTCTTTGTGCTCTCAGAAAACACTTCCCAGAAGATGTCACCTCAATGATGCTGGTCTCTTCTTAATCACCGCTAATTTCTTAGCTCCAGCTAACCAGCATCAATAGTCCCAATAATGTAAAGTTTTCACTTTAGTAGTTCTGGTATCTTGTTAATTACAGCTGATACTTCAGCCCCAGCTAAGCAGAACCACAGAACCTTCACAATCAAAACAACATGGCCTTGATAAGAGTCTTTAATCTTCCCTCTGAAATTTCACAAGCCAGGCCTCCATCTCTGCACTGTTCTCAACATGATCTTCCAAGTTCCTACAGGACATCCCACAGAGTTCTTAACAGCCAGTGACTCTTCTAGCTCAAAGTTCCAAAGTCCTTCCACAGTCCTCCCCAAAACATGGTCAGGTTGTCACAGGAATACCCCACTCCTGGTACCAGTTTGTCTTAGTCAGGCTTTCTATTCCTGCACAAACATCATGACCAAGAAGCAAGTTGGGGAGGAAAGGGTTTATTTGGCTTACTTCCACATGGCTGTTTATCACCAGAGGAAGTCAGAACTGGAACTCAAGCAGTGCAGGAAGCAGGAGCTGATGCAGAGGCCATGGAGGGATGTTCCTTGCTGGCTTGCTTCTTCTGGCTTGCTCAGCCTGCTCTCTTATAGAACTCAAGACTTCCAGCCCAGAGATGGCACCACCCACAAGGGGCCTTACCCCCTTGATCACTGAGAAAATGCCCCACAGCTGGATCTCACGGAGGCACTTCCCCAACTGAAACTCCCTTTTCTGTGATAACTCCAGCTTGTGTCAAGTTGACACACAAAACTAGCCAGTACACTTTCCAAAAATCATTCTTGTACCGTGGGAGTTGGAGAGAAGGAGGACAAGAAGGGAATAGGAGATCCATCAGGAGATACAGCCTGTGGGAACTTGGACAGTTATCTCTGTTGGATGATGGGAGGGTCAGGAATGAGAGGAGAGTGGATGGAGGAAGGAAGAAAATACATGGCATGTCTTATACAAATATTATTTAACCAAATTAACTCATCACCATAGAGATACTAGCTTCATGACTAGGACAAGGACACTTTGTAGGTATTAGACGGTTTGAGTAGCCTAAACAATCATAGGAATGTGCTACATGCTTACTGTACATAAGATACTTTGTATCATTATGACTATCTCAGAAGGGAGCAGAGTGATGTCACCAATCCTAGAAAGATGAGAAGCTGTAGGTACCTAGAACTCCAGCCTGTGACAGTTCAGAGATCTGTGCTGTTTCCTGCCCAGGTATTACCACTTTGGCCTACTACAGGGCATGTTAAGATGGAGTTGATAAAAGGGACCATTTTAAAAAATAATACAATGTATTATTATTATTATTATTATTATTATTATTATTATTATTATTAGTTTTTAGAGACAGGGTTTCTCTGTGTAGCCCTGGCTGTCCTAGAACTCACTCTGGAGACCAGGCTGGTCTCGAACTCAGAAATTCACCTGCCTCTGCCTCCCAAGTGCTGGGATTAAAGGCATGTGCCACCACTGCCTGGCCACAATGTATTATTAATAATAGAGTGTATTGGGGGCTGGAGAGACAGCTTAGCAGTTAAGAGCACTGGCTGCTCTTCTAGAAGTCCTGAGTTCAATTCTCAGCAACCACCTGATTGCTCATGTATATCAAATCCCTGTAGAGAGGTTTGATGCCCTTTTCTGGCATTCAGGTAAACATGTGAATATAGAACATTCATTACATTAAAAACAAAAACAAAACAGAAAACCTCAGTGTATTAATTTGTTCTCTATGATAGATTAATCATGAATTCTTGCAGACTTCAAGTCTGTCAGCACTAAGTAACCTTAATTTATGTCATTTTTCTGACCCCATTGATAGATGCATCATCCATTGCACCACTGGGTTGCTTGATTTATTTCGTTATTGAAAGTCCCTAACTTCTGTTTTCCACGTTGGATTCTATGTCATAATCCCTTTTCTGTTCAACCAGAACATCTCAACATCCCCAGGACTTTGCTAAGTCCTATTCTTTGCCCTTCTGGTGAAAGCTGCAAATGCTATTATTGTGTATATATTTTATGATAAGGAGAACAAAGTAATAAGAAGAAAAGAAAAGAAAAGAAGAGAAGAGAAGAGAAGAGAAAAGAAAATGGGGGCTGGCCAAGGTGGGAGGAGCAAGGTAGCCCAGAAAAAGATGAGATGAGAAATGCAGCAGCAGGCAGAGTCAAGATTCCCCCACCCAGACTCAGCAGCAGCAGACAGCTCAGGAGCCCCACCTAACCTCCTGAAGATGGTTGGCTGTAGGGTCAGGCTGTTTTTTCTATCCCCACCTGGTTTTCTGCTGATCAGCAGGAATGTAAGCACTAGACCAAATATAGGGAGTCCTTATTTCTCTTGACCCACGATACACACTGTCACAGGGAACCACAGTGCCAAAAAAAGTTTTAAGAGGGAGAGAAGAAGACCAATAGGGGGAGGGAGTGGCCAATACTTTGGGCAGGTAGCCAGTGATTCAGGAAAGTGGTGCAGTTGTCCCTAAAGGATCACCAACTTCACAGGATCGTCTTTGACTGGTGAGAAAGAATATCTTTGTCTGAGAGACATGATACTGTTCCTGTCCTTAGAGAATGAGCAGCTTGAGAAGGAGAAGTGCCCAGTCCTCCCAGCTTAATGGTCTCTGTTTTCAGGGATGCCCCAGTTACCCTTGAGAAAGTTCCGGCCCAATGTGGTTTCATGACAGTTTAATAAACACTCCAGGATATGGTGAGCATGTGCATGGAAATAACTTGGATACCTTGCTATGTCTAAAGATTCTTAGGCACTCTTTATTTCGAGAGACTACAAGGCTTTGGTCCAAATGTACATGAGAATTTAGTTTTTAAAAGTACTTCAGATCAAAGGGGGAAATGTGAATTTCGTTCTTTAAACATGTTTCTATTAGATTTAGTCATTTATTTATTTATTTATTTATTTAATTTTATGTGTATGACTGTTTGAGTGTATGGATGCACACCTGTGCATGTCAATGGATGGTTGTGAACCACCAGATGGGTGCTGGGAATTGAACCCAAGTCATCTGCAAGAACAGCACATTTTCTTAACTGCTGAGCTATCTCTCTAGACCAAGATGAATTTAGATAATCTCACCTTCAAACTTATGGTATAGTCACTTATCACTTATTGGTTGTAGATGTATTTTGAGGAAATTGCCTTTAGGTAATTTGATGGTTGTACACATTATGTAGAGTGCACTTAAACATAATAAGATGGCTATTGTGTCACTGGTGTACACAATCAATGTTAGGGGATCATCATCATCATCATCATCATCATCATCATCATCATCATGACCATCACAATCTGCACAGTCCATTGTTGGCTGAAATGCTTTTACATGGTGAGTAATTGTACTTGGTTTCCCTACCTAATTCTTTTGACTCTAAATGGATAGATCAAAACTTCAAGTATGGAAGTCAAATCAAGAGAATTAGAGAGCAAGTCAAAGGATGCAAGAAAATATTTACAAACTATTGTCATATACAAACTATGTTGTGGCTTAGATCTCTAGTGGCACCTCCCTTCTCTCAACCTCACCGGACCCCCTGCACCACAAGCTCTTGTCTTTGAATTCTTGGTCCCAGCTGGTGATACTGTTGGAGGAGGTTGTGGAGCTTTGCCAGAGGAAGTGTGTCACTGTGGGCAGACCTTGAAGTTTTACAGCCCGGCTGACTTCCTATGTGCTTCCAGACTGTAGATGAAACGTAACCGGCTGCCCTCTGCTCCAGCAGCCATGCCTTTCCACAAGGATGGACTGTATTTCTTTGAGCTGTAATTCATTAACCAGATAAATGTCTCTTCCCTTAACTTGTTTCCTGTCAGCAATTTGGCCACAGCAACAAGAAAATACTGTTTATTAGCCAAGATGTTTAAGTTTAGATATGAAGGTTGTCTTTATTTTTTTTTATTAGATATTTTCCTTATTTACAATATCTCCTTTCCCAGGTTCCCCTCTAAAATAAAATAAAATAAAATAAAATAAAATAAAAACAAAAACTCAAACAAACCCCTTTTCCCTCCCCCTCCCCCTGCTCACCACCCCACCCCCTCCTGCTTACTGGCTCTGGCATTCCCCTACACTCGGGCATAGAACCTTCACAGGGCCAAGGGCCTCTCCTCCCATTGATGATCAACTTGGCCATCCTCTACTATACATATGCTGCTGGAGCCATGAGTCTCACTATGTGTACTCTTTGGTTGGTGGTTGAGTCCCTGGGAGCTCTGAGGGTACTAGTTAGTTCATATTGTTGTTCTTCCTAAGGGGCTGCAAACGTCTTCAGCTCCTTGGGTCCTTTCTCTAGCTCCTTTATTGGGAACCCTGTACTCAGTCCAGTGGATGGTTGTGAGCCTCTACTTTGTATTAGTCGGGTACTGTCAGAGCCTCTCAGGAGACAGCTATCTCAGGCTCCTGTCATCCAGCACTTGCTGGCATCCACAATAGTGTCTAGGTTTGATGATTGAATATGGGAAGGATTCCCAGGTGGAGCAGTCTCTGAATTGTCCTTCCTTTAGTCTCTACTCCATAGTTAGTCTCTACAACTCCTTCCGTGGGTATTTTGTTCCCCTTTTTAAGAAGGAACGAAGTATCCACACTTGGCTCTTCCTTCTTCTTGATTTTCTTATGGTTTGTGGCTTCTACTTTGTGTTTTCCGATCTTCTGGGCTAATATCTACTTATCAGAGAATGCATATCATGTGTGTTTTTTTTGTGATTGGGTTACCTCACTCAGGATGATATTCTCCAGGTCCATCCATTTCCCCAAGAATTTAATAAATTCATTGTTTTTAATAGCCGAGTAGTACTCCATTGTGTAGATGTACCACAATTTCTGTATCCATTCCTCTGTTGAGGGACAGCTGGGTTGTTTCCAGTTTCTGGCTATTATAAATAAGGCTGCTATGAACATGGTGGAGCATGTGTCCTTATTACATGTTGGAGCATCTTCTGGGTATAGGCCCAAGAGTGGTATAGCTGGGTCCTCTGGTAGAACTATGTCCAATTTCTGGAGGAACCGCCAAACTGGTTTCCAGAGTGGTTGTACCAGCTTGCAGTCCCACCAGCAATGAAGGAGTGTTCTTCTTTCTCCACAACCTCGCCAGCATCTGCTGTCACCTGAGTTTTTTATCCTAGCCATTCTGACTGGTGTGAGGTGGAATCTCAGAGTTGTTTTGATTTGCATTTCCCTGACTGGTGTGAGGTGGAATTTCAGGGTTGTTTTGATTTGCATTTCCCTGATGACCAAGGATCATTGGTCATCAGCCATTCGGTATTCATCAGTTGAGAATTCTTTGTTTAGCTCTGTACCCCATTTTTAATAGGGTTATTTGGTTCTCTGGAGTCTAATTTCTTGAGTTCTTTGTATATATTGGATATTAGCCCCCTATCAGATGTAGGGTTGGTAAAGACCTTTTCCCAATTTGGTTGCTGTTTTGTCCTATTGACAGTGTCTTTTGCCTTACAGAAACTTTGCAATTTTATGAGTCCCATTTATCGATTCTTGATCTTAGAGCATAAGCTATTGGTGTCCTATGGCCATTTGATCTTTGACAAAGGAGCTAAAACCATCCAGTGGGAAAAAAGACAGCATTTTCAACAAATGGTGCTGGCTCAAGTGGTGGTTAGCATGTAGAAGAATGCAAATTGATCCATTGCTATCTCCTTGTACAAAGCTCAAGTCCAAGTGGATCAGGGACTTCCACATCAAACCAGATACACTGAAACTAAAGTAGAAAAGAAAGTGGAGAAGAGCCTCGAGCACATGGGCACAGGGGAAAATTTCCTGAACAGAACACCAATAGTTTCTGCTCTAAGATCAAGAATCGACAAATGGGACCTCATAAAGTTGCAAAGCTTCTGTAAGGAAGGTTGTCTTTAAAAGGCCCATTTGTTGAAGGCTTGGTCCCCACTGATACATTATTTTTAACTGTTGTTTTTTTCTATGATAGAGTCTTACTCTGAATCCCTGGCTGGTTTGGAACTCACTATGTAACCTAGACTGGTCTCAAACTCAGAATCCTCTTTCTTCAGAGTCTCCAGTGCTGGGATTACAGGTATGAGCCATCATACATGGCTTGGATCCCTTTGAGAGTTCATTGAATTTCGAGATCTCTATCCTAATCCGTGATGTGTCCACTGGTGGGCTCATGACTTGATAGCATTATCAGAAGATTGTGTAACTAGTAAGTAGGAGAGGTTGGAGGAAGTAGGTTCTGGGGATGGGTCTTGGAGAGTGGTATCTTATCCTGGCTCCTTCATCTTTCCTCTCCCTTCCCATTTTCCCTTCTCTCATCCTCTTTCCCCTTTCTTCTCTCCTCCTCTCCTTCCCCCCTCCTCTTTTTTGTCTCCCTCTCTGTTTCCTGACTACCTTAAGGTGAGTACTTTTCCTATCACATGCTCCTAACCTTATAACAGTCTGCCAACTTATGCCTAAAGCCATAGATCCAAGTGACCTTAACCTGAAACTTCTGAGATGGAGATCCATAACCAATTCTTCATTATTTACACTGATTCTTTCTGGGTACTTTTCCATGAAAGCCCAGCCATGAAACACTAACACAAAAGTATCTGAAGAACCCTTAAAACTCAACTCAACAATTAAAAAAAAATAACTTGTTCAATTTATTTAAAAAAAAATGAGGGCAAGGCGTGGCATCAGTGAAGATATACAGATGGGAGTTAGGCACACAAACAGATAGTCTAGAAAAGACAAAACTCAGCAGGCAGTGAGAAGAACAGTTAGTTGTCAGTGGTCATGGGTAAGAAATGGGTAAACAGGCAGAACATGAGGTTTGTGCCCACTCTATATGACATGACAATGAGGGACATGCGACAGTATACATCATCCAAATCCAGAGACTATAGAACCTTGTGAGTGAACGTTGACTTGTTTTAAGAAATGTGAGGCTGTGATGTAGGAAGTTGATAGTGAAATTGACTGCACGCATGTAGGTAAGTGATATGTGTGACCTTTGTGGTTTTTTATTGTCCAGACTTAAAAACACCTATTAAAAATTAACCCACAAGAAAACAAAACTATAAAGCCAAGAAGAATTATTAATAAAATAATAAAAAAGACTAGTTGATTCCAGCAAATGGATAGATGAATAAATTCTGGCTTATCCAGAAAGTGAAATTGTACTCAGCAATAAAAATAGAATGAAGAAAATCTGGGCGTGTTGGCACAGGCCTGTAGGTAATTGTAGCTCTTCAGAGGCTAAGGCAGAAACATTGACACTTCAAGGCCAGTCTGGGCTACTATGAGTTCAAGACCTGCTGAAGGAACTTAGTGAGATCCTATCTCAAAATACAAAGGGGGAAGCCAGGCGGTGGTGGCTCACACCTTTTTTAATCCCAGCACTTGGGAGGCAGAGGCAGGTGGATTTCTGAGTTCGAGGCCAGCTTGTTCTACAGAGTGAGTTCAAGGACAGCCAAGGCTATACAGAGAAACCCTGTCTCAAAAAACCAAAAAAAAAAAAAAAAAAAAAAGAAAAAAAAAAAAAATACAAGGGGGGGGGGGAAGCTGGTGATGGCTGTAGCTGAGGTAGAACAATTTTATACAGCACATACAATTTAGTATCCCAAAATTCATTGAAGGGTACCTTTGAAATGGCTAAATTTTATTGTATATGACTTATATAAAATTCAGTCAAAACTTAGATAATAAAAGTTTACAATAAAACTTGAAAGATTTTTATTTTTTTATTATTTTTTATTTTTATTTTTATTTTTTGGTTTTTTGAGATAGGGTTTCTCTGCATAGCCCTGGCTGTCCTGGAACTCACTCTGTAGACCAGGCTGGCTTTGAACTCAGAAATCTGCCTGCCTCTGCCTCCCAAGTGTTGGGATTAAAGGCATGCCAGCCACCACTTCCTAGCAACTTGAAAGATTTTAAAAACAAATACATAACTGTGTGATGTGGAACCTCACTTAAACATAGCCTAAAGCTATAAAAGAAAAAAAAACCTGATAAATTCAATTATAGAAATAAAGGTTTTTCTCTTTGGGGGAAAAAAAAAGTTTGCAAAGTAGAAAAAGAACAAGCTAGAAAAAAGATCCGCAACTTGGCTTCTTTGTTTCCTAAATAATCTACTTGGACTAAGACACTAGAACAAAGCTATCTTGTGTTGCAATCTAAGTGACTGACGTCAGTCACACCCTGTGTCAGATCTCACTTGGGAAGTTTACTGGCGCGTGGGGTATGCTGAGGCTGCTGCAGATTGAGGGTGGAAGGGAAAACGAAGACAGGGAGAGGAGGCGCTGGGTTTTTATAAGAGGATGGAGCCCAAGTGACTCAGGAGGATTTGGGACTCATGGCAACTGTGGCAGCTAGTGATGGTGCATGTCCTAGGATGATGCTGTCCCTGGGTTCCTAGATCCCTAGGTCTCTGACAGCAGGCTGGTGGAGATTCCTGGTTGCTAACATCATGGCTCAACTGGAACCTGCGAGAGCAGTAGGGCCCTTCAGTTCTGATGACCTAGAGCAGTAATGGGAGCTGGGGCTGGGCTAATATGGATAACAGACTTCCTGGAGAAAGTGATTGGCACTCCTGGACTCTGTTTTATTTGCAAAATCCCTCACCAGAGACAGAAAGATGCAACCATATTAAGCTACTGTTGTATCTCCAATGTAGCCATTTTTGCTGCTGCTGCTGCTACTACTACTGAGCACACGTGCCTGGATTTACAGTGTGTGTACCAATCAAGATTGAATAGGGAAACTATGGAATGGGAGAGGATTTTCATTTCTTTCTTCTACTTCTGAGTCTTGATCAAGATGAAGAAAAACTATCTTTTTCTTTTGAGTTGGAGTCCCCCAGATCAAATCACAGAGAGGAAAGAGATGGAAAACTCCACTATGCTGGGTCTCCCCCACCACCCCGCCTTAGCCTGATGGTTTCTAGAAACCTAGTTTCTGATTAACCAGAGCCTAGCCCAGATTAGACATGATGACTCGACAGATCACACATGTAGCCTGGGCTCCTTCCCTCGTGGCAACCCTTTCTGCTTTCTAAATAAAGATAGCTTAGCTTCTAGATCAAGGTCGATTGGTTAGAATAACACGCAGGCCCGGTCGGATGCTGGGTCCTGTCCAGAGCTGGTGTCCTAGTGTCGGGGCAACCTGTGGTCTTCGGCTCACTTGACATTATGTTTCATCCCTGAGGGCAGATAGCCTGGTGGCCTTGATTCTGGCTTCTTTTAGGGGGAGTCCCTTGTCCCTGCAACCCAGAGATTCTCCTCTAGCTCCTGGGGCCAGGCCGTTTCTTTGCAGCAGCCTCCCTTTGTGGGGAGACTGCTCCAATGTGGGTGTAAGCTAATGGAAAGTCTTCATCTGCCAGCCAGTGATGTCTAGGATTCCAGTAGAGCCCCAAGCCTTTCTCAGGGCGAACTTTTAAGAACAAAAGCTATGTCCTGGGTTGACATACTTCATTGAACACGAATAGTTAGCCAGATGCAGAACTACAGAAGCCGGAGGGCAAGGTTAGTACACTTAGAGACTTTCCCAGGACAATGGGCTTTGATGGATTAAGTCTTTGTTTTTTAGTTCTGGGAGGTGGTGCTGTCTACATTCTGAGTTTTATAGCCTGAATAGATAGATTATTTCTTGATAGATTATTTCTCCGGGGGTGAAATGAGCCAATTCAAGACAGATTAGATTATATCAAAGGCAGGTTTATTGGGAAGCTGCTCTCAGGTGAGTTCACTGGCACCAAAGATTGAGGCCAGGCGATTTGCCATGGGGAGAGAGGGGTCAGGGGAGGGGAAAGAGAAAGACAGAAAGGGAGAGAGCACAGAGAAGAAAAAGAAAAGAGAGAGACCAAAATGTCTGGATTATATAGAGAGGAGACTCTAGGGGAAGGGCAGCCCAACCCCTGGGCTGGAAAGTTCAGGGTTGGAGGCAGGCCATGCCACGTAGGGACTGAGGGATGCTGGGAGATCCTCGAAGCCAGGTCTGCTTTGATGTGTAAGATATGCACCTCAGTCCCTTGTCCCAGGATCCAGAAACTAAACAGGTCAATCATGGAGTGAGTTGTGCTAAGATCTGGGGGCCTACTTGGGTCTAGGGCCCTGTTACACCTTCCTCAGAGCTATCAATGGCTCTGACCCCCTGAAGCCATTGAAACTTGGAAGTCTTTCTTAACTTTCTGGGTAGAGTGGCGTGACAAGCACTTGGCTAGGTGTTGGGTTGAGGCCTGCTCTGTGCAGTGGACAGACAAGTAAGCAGGGTCTAAGGTGTCCTGCTGTGAAAAAGGGGATGAATGGGGTGTGGAGGTAGGGGAGGAGCCACCGGATTGTTCTTGGCATTTTAGGACAAAGCCTAGGGCTACCTGTCTTCGAATATGCCAATTAAAGTGACAAGTAATAGCAGAGAAAGAAGAGCAAGCAGAGGGGTTCAGTGACCCCAAGTTCATACTCAGGGTTGTAACATGAGGTTGAGGTTCAAAGAGAAGACAAAAGGTATGCATGCCTACATTGTCCTGGTCAGGGTGTGATCCCATCCATCACTGATCCACTATCGTTGGGGCTCTAGTCTCTACTCCAATGTGGTGGCAACTTGTCAGAAGTGTGTGACATCTCTTCCTGGGAAGTAGCAAGCTCCGCTGCTTCCCCCCACCCCATACCCTGTACTGCCTCTCTAAGCTCTAATGCCAAAAGGAGCCGTTAACACAATGAACATTTATCAGCTCTGCAGTTTCTCAGGCCAGTGTCTCAGAGCAGCTTAGCTGGGTGCTTTTGGTCAAGATTGCTCTGTGAAGTCACAGGCAAGATGTTCCTTGAGCCAATCTTCTTGAAGTTTGACTCAGGCCAGAGGATCTGCTTCCAAATTCATTTTTTGGTTGTTAGCTTCAGTTTTTCTCCACAGTTGTGGCAAGAGAGTAGGTGTGTGTGTGTGTGTGTGTGTGTGTGTGTGTGTGTGTGTGTGTGTG
>JADRCD010099031.1:0-15502 GCA_019843815.1 Montemys delectorum | reverse complement strand
ACACACACACACACACACACACACACACACACACACACACTCATGAGCACAGAAAATAATCAACACTCTCTGTCTTGCTTTTATTTACCTTTTTTCATCTCAATATTCACTTTGTAGTCCAGGCTGGCATAAAATTCAGGATTCTCTTGCCTTTGCTGCCCAAGCTTTGGGCTCACAGGCATGCCATACCACAGTTGGCTCTTCTGTGCTTTTCTTTTATTGAGAAGGGTGTGTCCTTGTGTCCTTATGTGTCCTCCTGTATCCCAGCCTAACCTCTATGTAGTCAAGGGTGACTGTGAACTTCTGATCCTTCTGCTACCACATCCTGAGTGCCGGGATTACAGGAATGTGTATCAACGTGCCGAGTTCATGTGGTGCTGGAGATTAAACCCAGGGCTTCACACATGGCAGAAGCAAATTCTCTACCAACTACAAACTCAGTCTTTCTCCTTTTGTTTTAAAAATTAATGGAAAGTTACTTACTTCATAGCCAGAATTCTAAAATTCCGATAAAGGCACTCCTCATTAGCATCTCCCCTTAAGTATTCTCTTAAACTCATTTTAAAGAAACAGTGGAAAGCAGTTAACTTGGCCTTTCAAAATTAATTTCCTTGTAAAATCTGGCTGACTCATCCGTTTGCATCCAAGGTGCTAAAGGCTTTTGTGTTCTGTTTCCACTCAGGAAGGAGACCTGGCCAGAGAGACAGAAAAAGCAGACTTAACTCCCAAACTTAAAATACCTGGTTATGAAATGACAGGGCTGTTGATGCTCTCCAGCTGTCTAGCTCATTGCTGTGCGTGATTATTACGTAACTCAGGACAGTGGGATGGTCCCTGGAGGGCAGAGCCGCTCACACTTGCCGTAAGTGTTGCTTCACCTTGCACTATTTACTAGAGTTTGTTTTCTCAATTCTTACTTGACCAGTACTCTCGTATCCACATCCTTAGAATTATATATAGGTTATATAGGCAATGCGTAAGACCGACAATAAACAGGGCGTTTGCCAGAATGCCTATTTTTTCTGTTATAAGCAAAAATGTGGGATTATCAGTATAGCTTGTGACACAGGTTAGAAGCTAGCAAACAGATTGCCGCCGTCTGGCTCACTGTGTTCTGCTAGGTCATGGGTAACTGCATTCACCTATATTTGTACATAATGTTACCAAAGCCAGGGGTCTGAAAACTCACTTAAACTTAAGCTCTAGAAATTTTTGTGGAACAATTATTTTAAAAAATCAGGCTTCTAAACTTTTTTACTTTAAAAATACAAGTGGCTTTCCCTAGCCACAGTGATATTTAAAGACAGGGCACGCCCCAGTAGAGCATTTGTCCTAAGACAGCATGTGGAAGTAATTTGCTCACTCGTCCTCCCAAGGTGCAAATATGCATGTTTCTAGTTATTTGGCCAGGTTCACAAATCTTGACTTTCCTTCTCAGAAGACTCCAGGCAGACCAGCAACATTATAAAGCCGAATGTAAGGACTTTGGGTTCACCACTCCAGGTCTTGTTTGCTGGTTCAGGGAGGTGATGAACAGGGAGCTTGGCATCGGCTCGAGGTGACCCATGGGGAGTGCCTGGAGCTCCAACCTCCTGAACACCAGGTAGGACTCTTTACTAAAGTTAAAAAAAAAAAAAAAAAAAGTCAAGAACACATTCATAAACAATACCTGTATGAGTCCTTGTTATCAAATATACCAGATGACAAAGAAAAGACTAAGAGCCCCCTTATTACCACCCCAACCCTAGGGTTTCCCCAGGACCAGCCCTGGCACCCCAGTATCCTGCTGCAGACTTCCTGCGGCTTTCTGTACATGTTCACACATAAAGAGCAAGCTGTAGAAATGGTGGCACATTGCTATGGTTCTAGTGGCTTTCTTAAGTGTCTGAGACAGGTCTCAGGTAGCCAAGGCTGGTGCGCTCACTACCGAGCCTAAGATAACTTTTATCTCTGGACCCTCCTACCCCTGTCTCCTGAGTTTTGGGATTTCGGGTGTGTGCTACCATATGCAGTTTTCTGGGTGCTGGAGATGGAACCCTGGACTTTGGGTATGCTAGGCAAACACTCTGTCAACTGAGGCACACTCCCAGTCCATGTCCTAAGGACTCTTTAGGAAAACAAAACAAATATCTGATCACCACTGGGCAACTGGGTATTTTTTCTGAGTCTTCATGAATCTACCCTATTTTTTTTAAATGTGCTGGTTAAAAAAATTTTTTGTGGGTTTTTTTTTTTTTTTTTTTTTTTTGAGACAGGGTTTCTCTGTATAGCCCTGGCTGTCCTGGAACTCACTCTGTAGACCAGGCTGACCTCGCACTCAGAAATCATCCTACCTCTGTATCCCAAGTGCTGGGATTAAAGGTGTGCACCACCACTGGCTAATTTTTTTTTTAAAGAAGTACAAATAAGCCATGCAAGATGTTTAGGTTGCTCCTTTCTCCTTTTCCTCCCCTTTCATCCCCTCCTCCTCCCTTCCTCCTCCTTCTCCTCTTCTTCCTCCTCTATTACACACAACGTCATGATAACTGCTTTGTGAGTTTTAATGAATACCAGAGTGACTAGAGGGGCTCATTAGAATACACTATTGGAATATATCTGCGTGTTTGAGTTCAGTAGTTCAGGGGTAGGACATTTCTAACAAGGTTTCAGAGGATGCCAGGATTCTACTTCAGGTGGCATTGCTAGGACATCGTCACGCAGATCCCTGTGTAGCACCGTGCTCAGTCTTGCGTGGGAATGCTGGTTGCTGCCTCAGCAGGTGCCAAGGACTTGCTGGGTTGTGGGGCATGTGCGCTTTAAATTTACAGCTACTGAGAAATTATCCTTCCCCAGAACCAGTATACACAAGCCGTGATGACAGAGCTTATATCTCCAGTGCTGTTGGTGCAAGTGACCTCTCACCTCATCCTGATGGCTACTGAGATCCTCCAGCGTCTCTCAACTTTATCGGCTTCTATGAATGGCAGGTTCACATCCAAACACATTTTGAAAATGGGTGATTCACTTGTACTTTGTTGTTGTGTGGTTTGCAATAGTTTGAAAATACTTCAAAACACATGGCGATGATGATTTTCTCTGCACTTTCCTTTATGCAATCCAATTATTAACTTACTGTTAATTTTGTAATGCTAACTGAATGGCACAGGTCCCTTGAAAGACCATAGAAATTCTAGAATAAGACATTATTTTCCTTTTAAACCCCCAGTTTATATTCTATATCTACTGCTAAATGCTGGCTAGTAGCTGACAAATTATAGAGGTCCTGTAAAGGGGAGGAGGTGGGAGGTCTCACCAATCCCTTTAACCACTGGAGATTCCTTTTCATCCTAAACCAATGTACAAGAATAAGACCCGCCTATGTAGCTAAAATAAAGCAACCTCTATCTTGTCAACATGGAATTCCTGTAAACTCCCGAGTAAACGTTATTCTCAGCCATTTTGACATAGGATTATTCTCTTTTGACATATTAGAAACATTAAAGAAAATTTAATGCCCATCTGGACGGTTCGCTTTTGCCAATTGCTACCACCAGCAGCTGCAGAACTACACTGACTACAAGCCATCCAGCTGCCACACACGCCCCGTGCCAAGAGAGAGCAAACTGCCAATGCTGCTTCAAGTGGCTGGGCTGGGCTGCAGCCAGGACTTGAGGGAGGGTTGTGCTTGCTGCAAAACACAGTAGTCAGAGCTCGGGTTTTTGGTGGGTTATTTGTATTTGTTTTTTGTTGTTGTTGTTGTTTTGGTTTGTTTTTTGTTTTTTGTTTTTCTGGTCATCTACTGTGGGAAGCTGGTGGGGACACCATCCCTTTCCTGGAAATGGCAGCCAAACATGTTGATCCTTCTTCCTCTGCCTTTTATGTTCTTCCTGGCATCCTCTGAGCTCACATGCTGCCTACACGCAGTCATTAGCAGGAAGACGAGGAGCTGCGGGAAAATGGTGCCGTCTCTCCAAGACTGGCTTTCCCCAGCCCTGACTCTCTCTCCCCACCCTTAATGGCACACTTCTCTATCATTTTTTTCCACATTTGTTTGGCATTGTTTTCTCACAACATATCGGAGAGAAATTGCCTCCGTAGTGGTGGGTAGTTTCCTAGAAGTGCTCATAGATTGGTGTCCTTGAGTCCCAAGTGTTTCTCCTGGGCAGAAAGGGGGCTCTTCTTTTGAAAAACAAAGATTTCCACCACCACCACCCCAGACTAGGCAAGGAACTCTCTATTGACCTCTGAGGTGGCTTGTTCTGATGGTCACCCAGTATTCCCGTTGTTCACCTCCTCCCTGCTGATGTCAGAAGTCATGTGACTCAAGTTAGCCAATAAAACCGTAAGTAGAAGTGATGCATTTGACTTCTGCACAGTAGTTTTGAAAGCCAGTTTGGGATTTGGAATTTTTTCTGTCCTTTTGCCAGAAGAACTGCAATGTCCAAATCGACACTTCTCTGGTAGCCTAGGTCCCATGATGGGAAGGACATGTATGACCACCATCGACAGACATTTGAGAGTATGTCACTGGAGCATAACTGAAGGCAAGGATGTAAGTTTCTACAATCTGTAGCTAATACGCTGAACAACAACAGCGACAAAACCAAATCAAACAAACACAGGAAAGTCGTTTTTTAGACTACACAGAGTTGCCTGCCTGCTAATGTGTATCTGACTGGATTAACCCAGGGTCTTATCCTGTCTTAGAGCTCTTCTGGTTAAGCCCTATTACTTCTCAGACGAGGAAACCAAAGCCCCCCAAACGAAGGAGCTCTCAATTAAGCCTGCTGGGTGGTGAAAGGACATAGCCCAGGAAGGACATGGCCCAGACTGCAGGGTGCTGAATCCTGAGCCTGTGCTCTTTGAGCTTTCTGCACAAGACTTCATTTTAGAAAACACTGGAGGGAAAGTAATGTTTCAAAATATCACTTTTCTATCGTTTTGTTTAAAACATTAAAGTTACTAAACTTTCATGCATAGGCTCCAGATAGCCTCCCATTACTTGCACTGTGGCCCCATGTCAAAGGGCCCATAGTGTTACCCAAATGGAATACACAAAGAAGTAAATGTGTTCAAAAGGACAAACAGAAAGAAGGATTTTTCTTCTCATATTCTGCCCACACTCAGCACCCATTCACTAGACCAACAATGGGGAGTTGACTCTCTGTGACTGCTTTCTGATCTGCTGGTGTTTAATTTTATTTAGAGCATGAAAAGTGATGGGCTTGCTGCCTGGATAACAGGCCCTCTGTTTAGTAACTTACTGTGAAGGTTTATCCCCCCGGTAATAACACAAGCTGACACTCCAACTTTAGTCTGAGCAAGGTTCTCTTCAAATTGCTTCAATATTTTTGTAGACATACTTATCACAGCAAACTTGTGATATATTTTCCTAATTATCCTTCATTTAAAGATGGGGAAATGGAAGCACAGAAAAAAAAATTAGAAATCTTCTCCAAGTTAGAGAACTTGAGCATACTCAAACTAGGTCTGGACCTGGGTGGTCTAGCTGCACTGTTACTGGATAACTGTAGTAGTCATGACTGCAGCACTAACAGAGTCAGGGCACAGTGACACATGCTTTTATTCCCAGCAGAGGCTAGTGGATCTCTGTGAGTTACAGTCTAGCCTGGTCTACATAGTAAGATCTGGGCCAGGGAGACCTACATAATGAGGCCTGTCTCTAACAGAGAAAGAAAGAAAGAAACAGCAGGACAATAAAAGCCACCACTTCAGTACTGACTAAGTTTCACACACACATACACACATACACACACCCCTACCACCACCCATCAAACCGACTTCCCAACAGCAAAAGAAGGGAGGAGAGGGCAGTGATCAAGATGTAAAATAAATAAATAAATTAAATGGGGCAAAAGGTTTTATAATAATGTAGTAGAAAGAGAAGGAGGAGGAGGAGGAGGAGGAGGAGGAGGAGGAGGAGGAGGAGGAGGAGGAGGAGAAGGAGAAGAAGAAGAAGAAGAAGAAGAAGAAGAAGAAGAAGAAGAAGAAGAAGAAGAAGAAGAAGAAGAAGAGGAAGAGGAAGAGGAAGAGGAAGAAGAAGAACAAGAACAAGAACAAGAACAAGAAGAACAAGAACAAGAACAAGAACAAGAACAAGAAGAAGGCAAGAAGGCAGCTTAACAACAAAAAGTGACTGTCCCAAGTCACATAAATAGTGAACTTGGACTTCAAGGCCAAGTGCATCTGACATCAAAGTCTATCCTATCTCCTTCTGGCTGCATTGCCTTCCATATCTTCTCTACAGGGAAGCCACAGCAGGGGTTTGGGGGGAGCTGCTTCTAGCAGAACAAAGTCCCATCACTATGCATCATAGGCCAGATAGCCATATAACAAAGTTTCTGTCACTACAACCTAGACTCCTACAGAACAGATGGAAACCCAAGCATGAATAAAGGGATGTGGCATCCTTTGGGTGTCCTGTCGAAGCTCCTTTGGCTTGAGCCTCTAAGAGGCCACAGACTTCACAACCTTCCTCATCTGCCTTTGTAAACATCAAGTGGAGGTGTGTTGGCACAAGTGCCTTGGGCTGCTGACCTGTGATGTTAGTTTTGGGGCTGATAGTAAAACCTGAGCCCTTTCTTCAGCAATCACACTCTCTGTGATGGATTTTACAGTTTCCCACTCCGGGCAATGTCTTTTGCAGAGATTTCTAAAGCCTGATTGGGATTTTCTACTCCCAAATGTGTTGAAACTGTTATGAAAAAGAAACCTTAGATAAAGAGAAGTTTGCGTTGTGTGTGTGCTTTAAATTGTAAGGGATGATGCTAAGGTTATTGTAACACAAGTGCATGACTTTGTAAGTCACTGAGTCTGACCACAAGACTCAACTCTGATTGGAGTAGTGGAATCTACTTGCTCCATGACTCAAAGATGGGAGACGATACAAAAGTCTCATGGTTTTGGAGGTTCCCATGTTCCCAATCTGTATTGGAATAAGATTTAAGAGAAGTTCTTTCTTGCTCATACTGTAGCTGTTCTGTATTAGCTATTTTGGTCTGGGGCATGGCTTCATGGTGTCAAAAACCTGGGCTGCTTCTGTCTTCCTCCCCTAACCCTGAAATTCCATCTTTGTCCCTTGCCAACCTCACTTGCCACCTGTTTATGGGCCCTGCGACCTCTCCATAGGCAGGACTGCAGGCATGGAGGCTGTGAGGGGCATATGCTTCCTTGGATTGTGATCTGAGAACCTTGTGTGTACCCTCCACTCAACCTGTGCACCAGCGCTTGGCAGCAAAGCTACACCTGGACTGCAAAGAGATGGAGAATAAAAACTGTGCCCTGGTTTAGTCAGCTTTGCATCCATGTGACAAAGTACCTGGGATAATCAGCGCAGTTAAGAGGAAGACTCACCTGTGGTGTCATACTATACCATGATGGGAACTCCACCCAGGAGATGCTCAAGTCATGGAGTCCAGGAGGAAAGAGAAAATGACCTAGATCCCCATATGCCTTCAAGGATACTTCCAATGACCTAGCTTCCTTTCACAGATCCTCTGATGGCTCTATGGCTTTCACATGACACCAGGACCTTAACACAGAAGTCTTGGGGTAGGGACGGGGCACATTCTAGATCCAGACTACAGCAGAGAGCAAGCTGAAGAGCTGTTCTTAGGTTCTATCTTTCCTCTGCTTACAGAAATTCTTAAGCTAGTTTTGTTGATAGTTAGTTGAGATAGTTCCTGTCTTAATCCATGGGAAGCATTTTTAAATGACCTGTCTCTTCTTCCAGATTCCTACCCTTCAGACTGAACCCAGAGCTTCTCTCTGGCTTCAGACAGCTTTTCTGGGTTTTCATTCTCTCCATATTTTTGCTACTTACCTCAGCTGAGTGTGCCTCCTTATAATAAGTGGCTATCTTTCCTCTTGAAAGACGACAGGCTAGAAGAGAGTACATGTGTCCTTTCTCTGGTCTGAATGAGGAAGCTGCCAGGAAGGTCTTCTACTCCCAACCTGTCCTCCACACAGATGTGGTTGAAATAATGTGGAAAAAAAAGTCAAAATAATGTTATTCCTCTGATTACATACTTCCTTGGTTTTTCACTGGACTTGGAGAAAGTGTGGCACTGTGTGTAAGACCACCTGGCTCTGCACTAGGCTCCTGTGCTCAGGCCCTCTCTTCATTGCAGGACCCCATTCCTTCCTCTCGCTCAAAGGCTCCCACCCGGAAGCTCCCACAGCTCAGTCCTCTCTTTATGGACAGCTTCCCCCAAAAGAGCCCTTTCAGGGGTGCTTTTTCTGACATAGTCATCATACACAGGGCTGTTTCCTCCCACTGTGCACAGTAGACCCCAATGCAGCCCACTGGGATGTGTGCTGTTCATTAATTCCCAAGCCTGTCACTAGAACACATGCTCCAGAAAAATAGTCCCTGCTCCTCCCCTCGACATACCTACACCTTAAACACACTTGGAGGACAAATTATCCTGATCAGCTACGGACTAACTGGTACCATTGGTGTGTCATTGAGATAGATTCTTTTTTCTTTCTTTCTTTCTTTTTTTAAAGTGCAGAACATAGAGCTTGTAGTGAAGCTGGTGTCCTTGTTAATTTTCTATTGAGATAAACACCATAATCGAGGTAACTTATAGAAGAGAGAGTTTGTTTGGACTACAGCTTCAGAGGGTCAGGGCCTGACTATCAAGGTTGGGAGAGTGGCATCAAGAAGGCAGGTATGGTGCCCGAGCAGTAGCACAGGGCTCACATCCTTATCTGTAAGTAGGAGGTGGGGGGAAGCGGGAGAGAGAGCTAACTGGCCCTCCCCCAGGGACACACCTCCTCCAACAAGACCACACCTCCCAGCAACCTCTTCTGAAATCGGTCTACCAAGCGGGGACCAGTTTCAAATGTATGAGCCTATGGAGGACCTTCTCATTCAAATTCCCCAGTCAGGATCCATTTGGGATAGCAAGCTCACACCTCCTTTCTTCTCCCTCTTCCTTCTCTTCCCTGCTTCCTTCTCCTTGAACAGCTTAGGACACATTACTCAGCTGCTAAGGTGCAAGGAAAGAGGTGCTGCCTCATACTGGAAGGGGCTTAAGCAACCCTTCCCCCCCACCCAGGTTTATAAGGCCAGGGTCGCAGTGCTAAGCCCTCCACTTCCTGGAGAAAAATAATGTTTGTGATCAACACTTAAAGAACTCTCCAGTGAGCGAACTCTTGAGTGTATGGGTGTGTCACTTCTTGTCAGTCTCACAGGCCTCCCTTCGGATGAGGCCTCCCACGTTTGAGGGGACCCTTTGCTTCATTCAGAGTCTGTTGACTTCAGTGTAAATAAATCTCAGCCAAACTCCCATCTTCACAGACACATGGAGAGGACGGCTGGCGATGTCTCCAAACATCAGGGCCCAGCCAGGCATCACTGTGTACAAACACTCGTTGCTCTGTGGGAAGAAAGAGTTCCAGTTTCCAGTGTGTGTTCTATTATTAAAAAAAAAGAAGGAAGGAAGAAAGAAAGAAAGAAAGAAAGAAAGAAAGAAAGAAAGAAAGAACGAAAGGAAGAAAGGAAGGAAGGAAGGAAGGAAGGAAGGAAGAAAGGAAGAAAGGAAGAAAGGAAGAAAAGAAAAGAAAAGAAAAGAAAAGAAAAGAAAAGAAAAGAAAAGAAAAGAAAAGAAAAGAGAATGGTCCCAAACAAAGAACTGCGGCTGGGCAAGCTGGAGGAGGAGGGAGAGGAGAGGAGACCTTTCAACCCCAGGGCAGGTTGGCATGTAGAGATATCTTTATCTTGTGAGTGTGGGAAAAGCTGAGAGGACACAGGTGAGAAAGAATCATCGAAGAGAAGGATAGAGGAGATGACTGTGGGTCGAAGGCAGGCCTGGGGCTCAGCCTGGAGGATCGTGAGTCCCACACGGCCTGTGAGGAGGAGGGCTTACAGGCTGCTCCTCATTGCTGTCTGCCCGTCTGTGGACAGTACAACTGCCTCCCCTCCTCCATATTTAGTGGTCCAACCGTGGCTCCCTGCCACTAGGTTTATTTGAAGCAATAGATAAATGTCAGCACTTAGGAGCTACACAACCTCCTAAACAGCCCCCCTAGACTAATAAACATTAAAAAAAAATCCTGATGTAGGCAGCCTGACGGGCTCATTGGTGAGGGGAGGGGGGTGGAGATAAAGTTTCCCTCCAGGACATTTATAATTTACATAATAAAAAGCTTTTCACCTTCCAGTCAAGGGAGCAAAATTAATTACCACGGCCCTTTTACCTCATAGAACATTTTTTGCTTAAACTGGCAGGAACAATTTGTGAAGTCTTAAATAAGGAGCGAGAGTGGGCCAGGGTGTAGGTAGATGTTGGGAGAAGGCAGGGCGGCCCCTTGGCTTCTCTAGGTTTCTGGAATGGTCTGGCAGGGCTGGGCTGAGCTCCGCATTCAGTAAAAATATCTGTGGCCTGACCTGTCCTTTTGGTCCGCTCAGCTTGAAATACCTCGCTAATGATAATGGACTCCCACAATCTGAGGCCCTGTAATCACCCACCCACTCCCTCAGACAGATGTTGAATGGATGGTCACCAGAAGGGTTGTTTCGACCATATCTTTCCGTCATGTCTTGTCCCCTTCTCTTTTGGGCATCATTTCAAATAACAAATAGGGAATCGGATGTTCCTGTATCCCTGGCTCTGAAAATATACGGGCAGCTTCAAAGTTCTATGACTAGGGAGCTGTATTTGTTATCCATAGAGTCTCTCTTCCTAAATACACTGAGCTCTTTGGAAAGCTGGCAGCACCAGCCCAGTACCATTAATTCTCACTGTGCTCCTGCGAGGGAAGCAGGTGGCTCGAATTATTTGGGCTATTTTGCAGATGGAGAGAGAGAGGCAGAGGGATGTTAAGTGTGGCATCCACTTCACACGGATGAGCTGGGAACAGAAGTGGCATCAGGCCTTCAAGGTTATAAGGGCTCATGAGAGTTGGGAAAGGTCCATCTGAGTATCTCTGGAAAGCACGTGGGGGGCCATGGAAAGTCTAAACCTCCTGCCTTTATAAGGGAGGAACCATCACTGGTTTTATATGTGTTGTTGATTGGTAGCACTTACAGTAATTGCTCAAAATGGCAAAATGGGGTGGCAAAGGGTAGCGTGGTGAAAAAGACAGCTTATCTAAGCCTGCTCCCTAATCTTGGATAAACAGAATATTTGCAGACAAATATGGTTGTTGCTTTTATTCCAACACTCAGAATTTTGAAAGGCAATGTGTGGTCAACATTGACTGTGGGAATCCACCCACATCAAATTTGGCAGGGTCCCTCCCCTTCTCCTTTGACCTCTGTAGTCCTTACGTGATTGATGTTTGGTTAGCTCTTTCTGGATTCTGGTGTCCTCAATGTTGCATAGCATCCCTGGGTAACTGTGGCTTTTATTCTCCTGCTTTAATTATCATCTTAACGGTTTACTGTCTCCGTCTGCTAACCTAGGCCTAATCCTGGAAGCCTCTAGCCTTGGTACAATGTGGTCTAGGCCTAGAATGGTTTCAGCTCTGAGACTTACTGCTGAATAAACTCACCCATTCTTTTTCTTTCTGATATCTGGCTGGTTGGTCAAATCAGCTGTTCTGACTCGAAACACTCCTCGCTGATTCAAACTGGCTTCTTTCAGTTCTGACTGAATTGCTCCACTTGACACCAAACTAAGTCTAGCAATCTTTTCTAATCTTCTGGCTCCTTCTCATTCTCTGTCTTGTTCTGTCTTCACCGGGTTCTAGCTTGTTCTCTCTTTAATCTGTCTCTGTAAAGCTCTGCCTGTAAAATTTCTTTGTCTCTCTCCCTGCACTGCTCCTCAAGTACTTCCCTTTCCTCTCTCTCTTCTCATGAGGGTTGGGCATAACCTATTCTGTCAAATCTTTCTCTGATTTGTCACTTTGTCTGCCACTCAATTAGACGTCACCTTTAAACATGGGAGCTTCCTTCTACAAACTAACTTTCCAAGTTCGTTGCTTGGAATTAAAGGTTTGTGCTAAGGGCATGACTGTATTCTAACCAGAGGGATTAAAGGTGTGTGCTAAGGGCTGAGCTGTAGTCTCTGTTTGTCACTGGCTGAACAGGGGGTCCCCAAAGCAACCCAGTCGGTGGCACTGAGCCACACCACAACTAAAAACACTATCTTTGGATTCACCATGTGATCAAATATCCTGCGACACCCCTACATCTCATTCTCCAGGCAATGATAGAGTCAAGGTTTGGTTAGAATCAGTTTTGTGGGAGTGAAGGAGCCTTTTCAACTACTCTGGGAATTTGACTTTTCCCACCTAACTTCTGATGTATAGACTGGCCATTGGAAGTTACCAATCTAGGAAGAAGTGGGGAATCTAGGGAGTGCTTGGATTAGAAACAAGGTAGATATTGTGGGTAGTTTAATTGTGGCTCTGTTGCTTCTTCGCTGAGGCCAATGAAATGGCCATTTGTCCTGAAAAACACAAAACCTGTGGGCTGTGTGCAGTATCTGCTGGAGTCTGTGGCCAGCTTCCTCGTCGGTAACGTTGGGGCCATAAAAGCAGGTGCTACCCAGAATTGGTAAAAAGCAAGTGAATCCGCTCATAGAAAGCACTTGACTGTCTAGTGACAGTGGACAGAGGCAAACCTCAGCACTGTAGCCATAGGGCTGGAAGATAGCTTGGTTTTAATAGTAAGCATAGTTTACTTCAGACATGATCTGATTAAAACAAACAGCCGGTTTTATCTGCATGATGCTATGGTTTGAATGTGGTCTGTCCTCTCTAAAAGTAATATTGAAACTTAATCTCCATTATGAGATTTTAAGAAGTGGGATTAGACAGGTCTTGATTAGGGCTCTGTCCTCATGGATGGATTAATGAGTTACTGGGTTAAGGGTTATCTCTGGAGTAGGTGTGCCACGAAAGCCATCTTGATGCTGTCTTGTTTCTGGACTTTGTCAGGCAGAAGGCCACTGCCAAGTATATGTGACCCCTTAACTGTGGACAAGAACCACAGGCCCTTCTTATTTAGAACTTACCTGGAGTGCAGCATTGTGTTATTAACACTAGAAAATGAAATTTTCTCCTCATCAAGGGAGCAAAATTAATCACCATGACCCTTTTTACCTCACAGAACATTTTTTTGCTTAAATTGGCTGGAATAATTTGTGAACTCTTAAATAAGGAACGAGAGTGAGGTGGAGTGTGGGTAGATGCTCGGGGAAGGCCTGGTGACCTCTTGGCTTCCACTAGGTTCTAGAATGGTCTGACAGGACTGGGCTGGACTCTGCATTCAGTAAAATTATCTAAGGCCTAACCTGAGGGGAAGAATATTCAATTCAGATATGCCACAGTCTGGTATTACTGGAAGTTTACTGGCTAAGTTGATTGCTGAAATGTCACCAAGTCTCTGCAAAATGCTCCTCTAGACTTGGGTATCACAATTTCCTAGTCTCTGTTGTACTTTGCACACATCTCTTCACCACCAAGCACTGGTATGGATCTGCTACAGGGAACAAACAATTGTAAGGTCTTCTCTCAGGAAGCAGGAAGGCCTTGGCTGAGGAAAATCAGGTCACCACGAGAAGAGCCAAGTTTGTCCCACATGACAAAAGAATCTCTTTAATTAGGGGGAAATTTTGAATTGAGTCTTCATGAAGAAGCCAGTGTTAACCAGAAAGCCTTTCAGAGGGAGGGACAAGCAGGGACTGATACAGCCAGGGAGACTCTGAGTGGATAAGGACCTGGGTGACTTCTGAAGGATAATGAAGAGCTGAGGAAGGCTGCTGTTCATTGTGCAAAGAGAGCTGGATCTTATCCTGTAAAACAGAGGGCTTGGGAGGCAGCAGAGAGAAGAGACCTTTACCTCGACTTTCATGCTCACCCATATACCAGGTCAGCTGGAGGATTGAAGGATAGCCATTGTAGATGAAGGCTCCTGGGGGAGTCTAGTAAAGTCTCCTATCTCTGTATGGCCCTGGCCTTTTAAGCTACTTTCCTTGGTGATGGGACACATGAAGGCTTTCAGCAAATATGTGAAGGTTTAGATAACTTGATGTGTAAAGGTTGTGTTGGGCTAAAGTGCCACTTGCCAGGCAGTATTTAGATGGCAAATGTTCCTTGGGGCTTCTTGGACACAGATGTGAGGAGAGAAGGCTGCATCTGATTTCCCTAAGGTGTGTGTTCAGGGGAGGAAGCAGGAAACAGCTCATGCTCCCTGTGCAGCGCCAGTGTCTCCCTATGGGAAGCCTTCAGTAACAGCTCAGAAAAACACATGTTCAGTTTGGGAGTGAGTTCTGGCTCGCATAAGTGCTAACCTGAGTGCAGTGCTAACTAATCTGTTTGAGTAACCAATATAACGTCAATATTCCTTCTTACAAACAGGCTTCCAACAGCCTTTATAAGGATGACCAAATACAGGAGGGGTAACTAGGTTTTCTTTCCTTATGAGAAGTATATTTGAAGCACTTTCAGATGGTTTAAACTGAATTAATTAAAAAAAACAACAACTTTTTTTTCTGACCCAATTTCTTCTTTCATTTTAAAATTCTTGCTTACATCTCAAGAGTCTCTTTGTTCTGTTTTCCAAGTTAAAACTTCATGGAGAAGGGGAGTTTAAAAAAAATGGAGACAATGCGAAAGTAAATTGCAAGGGTGGGGGCAGGAAGCGGGAAAGATATTAATTAGCAATCTAGAATTAAATTAAACATGAAATAGACATTCTCAGGTCAAGACGGGGGTCTTGGGAAACGGGAGGGGAGGAGAAACTGAATGTGTTGATGTTCTTTTCTGTATACATTTCAAATTGAATTTGGCTTTAGATTTCTGGCAGCAGAGATGTTGTTCAGAGCACGCTGGAAAATGGAGGCTTCTCGAGTCCCACTTTTAGCTCTCACCATTCTGCCGAGACAACTTCTCGCCGGGTTCAGTGTATGGCGGTGAAATGCAAATCATAACGGAGGAGAGCTGGCCTCCGGGGAAAGGGGGTCTTGGATGGTTTCCAAGGTCTGGAACACAGAGGAAAGACATATTTCTTTGTCACACACAGTAGATTCTCCCTGAGGGTTTCAGCGATGGGAAGACATGAAGGGGGGTGGGGGTGGGAGCGTGGTGGTGGGACTCATTAGAACGTTCTTCTCTCAGATGAAAAGCCAAACGAAAACAAACCTCAGCGAGTGCGAACACAGGCAAGCTGGAGGCCTCGAGGCCTCTCGCAGCACACGCCAGACGCCACGGTTATCACCGGGGCTGCCGAATCGTGGACAGCTCTGTGACCTCCCTTTGTGACCCTCGTGCAGACAGGTGTATGGAGTCACCATGGAATTTGACCTGGAGTAGGGAAGAAGTCAAGCAAGCCTGAAATGAAGATTCTGTGTCCAGGAAAATTCAAAAGACATAGTTTCAGGCACAGTTCTTTGAATATTTAAATCCATGCATATTCGGAGGGGGAATTCAATCCACGTGTTTCTGATTTGTCTACACTTAATTTATCAAGTTCTATAAGAATTATTTGACATCCAGGGATATATATATATATATATATATATATATATATATATATATGAAACAGGATGTT
>JADRCD010099030.1:15000-36411 GCA_019843815.1 Montemys delectorum | reverse complement strand
GCCATTCTTATGTGGGTGCTGGGGGTTGAATTCAGATCCTCCCTACATGGTGATCCCTTTATGAGCGGAACTATCTTTCCAGTCCTGCCAAAGTCCTACTTCTTATTTAATTGATTAACTTATTAGTAGGTGAGAGAGGGAGTACACAGCCCAGGGACAGAGGTAAAGGGACAAGCTTCAAGGGTCAGCCCTCACCTGTCTTGTTGAGACAAGATCTCTCTTGGTGTGTTTGCTGCTACAGAATGCTATCCTATCTCTTCTGAGTTCACTGCAGGAGCACTGGGATTGCATGCATGCCACCGCATCAGGCCTTTATGTGGGTTCCGGGGAGCGAACTTGGGTTGTCAGGCTAGTATAGCAAATGACACCTGCTTAACCCCAGAAGCCCCACTTCTTTTTGTTGTTGTTGTTGTTGTTGTTGTTGTTTGTTTTTTTTCGAGACAGGGTTTCTCTGTATAGCCCTGGCTGTCCTGGAACTCACTCTGTAGACCAGGCTGGCCTTGAACTCAGAAATCCACCTGCCTCTGCCTCCCAAGTGCTGGGATTAAAGGCGTGCGCCACTACCACCTGGCCAGAAGCCCCACTTCTAAACACAGAGACAGACTGTTCCTGCCCTCTTACTGCCTCACATGAACCCTTTCAGAACACACCAAACCCTATCCAAATTCCAGCACCCTATGGTACTTCCATTTGCCTCAGAACTCCAACGTGAGTTCAAGAGACAACAGGACTTCACTCCTCTTCTCCTGTGCAGTTCGGACGCTCGACTCAGACCCTTGTCACATCCAAACCTATTCCCGAATGTCCTGAAAAGCCAGAAGCAGTTTTAAGCAAGTCTATCCTATCCCACTTCAAGCCATTCCTCACGTCCCATAACTCATGCCAGAATGTGGACGGTCAGCTTAAGCTACAGCAAAACTCCACTTTGACCTGCAGCCAGACACAGAGTGTAGACCACATTACCAAAGCCTCCTGGGAGCACAATGATCACACAGCAGATTCCCTGAGGACACAGAGAGCAGAGGCGCTGAAGATCAAACATCTCCTATGTCCAGGCCCCATGTATGGAAACAGGTGTTCAAACTGCAGTATGACCGTTGATTATGTCTGCCACTGAAGGCAAAGCAGCATAAATAGGCCTTAGAAAGCCAGGCTTACCCCAGGACTTCCCAATTGAGCAAGGTAAATATTTGGCTCCAGACCCAGAACGATGTCTGATAATCCTATTCCCTGCTGTCGGTTTTCCCTTATTCATCCATCCTGCAAGCCTCTGTTGTGCCTGCCCTGCGTTGACCTGGTCATTGATATTCTCGTGCTTGTAAGTGATCCTTCCTTCGGGGTGGGAGGAACAGAGAACAGAAAGCAACAGGAAGCTGAGCTTATGCTGGGTCTGAGCTGGTATGCAGAGTTGGGACAGGGCAAAATATTCAGTTCTGGGTGGGCAACATGTGTCCTGGCCTGGTGGTCCCTCCATCCTCCCTTTTTGGTACTCCCAGTGGTACTCCCAGAAGGAACTTTCAAGCCAGCAGCAGATCTGTGCTGAGCTAGCAGCTTACTCATTATCCAGCAAAGGTGATGCCTCTTTACTTCTCCAAGAGCCTGTTTTCTCTGAAAGCACGCTATATAGCTCAGATGGGCAGCATCTCCCACAGGCTTAACATTTGAATGATGGATCCCCAGCTCGCAGCGCCTTGCAGCGCCCTTCAGCATTCTATGGAGCTTTTTAGAGGTGGGGCATGGCTCTCGGAAGCCACTGGAGCCCAGCCTTTGAACGTTATACCCGTCTCTGGTTCCAAGCAGGTCTTGCTTCCCAATTGGTCCCACCTATGGCCACACAGAGAAGGAGCTACAGACAGAAATTCTGGGTCACATCTTCCCAGCTATGAAGGACTAAAGCTGTAAGCCAAATGAGTCTTTCTTTCTGAGATTGTTTCTGTCCAGTATGGTGGTCACAGTGACACAGAAATAAGTAACATACCTAGATTCTAGAGAGCAAACTCGAGTTCAGATGTTCTACTCTTTGTTTGCCATGTGTCCTATACACCTAACTGCCTTCACGGAAAACGAAAACAAGCGGGCTGGAGAGATGCCTCAGCGGTTAAGAGCACGGACTGCTCTTCCAGAGGTCCTGAGTTGAGTTCCCAGCAACCACATGGTGGCTCACCGCCATCTGTAATGAGATCTGATGCCCTCTTCTGGTGTGTGTCTGAAGACAGCTACAATGTACTCATCTAAATAAAAATAAATCTTTTAAAAAAAATGAAAGCAAGCAATCAAGCTTCCATTATTGGATATAGGTTGAGGTGTAAGCAACTTTCAGCTGAATAGGTGTTAAATTCGGCGTGGGTGCTCCACTCTCGAAGAACCAGGAGGGAGATCGGTGCAAATTGCATGAGGTTTTTATTGAACCAGTATACTGGGGTCGTCCTGCATTCTGAGCAAAGGTGACCCCCAGGAACAAAAGCACACACTCTTTATACCTTCCTAGTACATAGGTTTACAGCATGAGTTGGTTGTCTTTCATTGGTGGAGCCTACTGTCTTTTGTTCTCATTGACCTCTGTGCCCCAGGTGAGGAGGAGATACCGATAGCACTTAAGAGGGGTGGAGGGGATCCACCCCTTACTGGGGACGTTTCCTGGAACCGGGCATTACTCCCCACAATTAGGGCATCTCCTGGGGACTGATGTTTGCTCTTTGCTGGGTAAACCCTTCTGAAGCTCTGTCTGTAGGCTTAATGGACATTCCTTGCTCCTGGGTATTTTTATGAGGTGTCCCTAATTGCTCAATTCTTACATAGGTACTAAGCTATTGTTACTCTACTGTCCCCCAACTTTCTTTCAGGCTACTGTAGTTTTAGAACTTGCCATGTGTTTTATGTTGTTCTTGGAGTGCTGGGCACATATCTGCTGTAGCATTTACTAAGGAGGATCCCTTGGACCCATATCTGGGTCCAAGGGAGGAGAAGAAAGTGGAACTAGGAACAGGGAGAATCGGGATTGCCACATAGGGCCAACGGTGACCTTGACTGCTCCTTGGGCAACTCCAGGGCTGGAATGGGCCTATGGAATCATCTTGAATCAAACGACACATCCATCTGAGTCTGGCCACCCGAGAGTGCAGGCGGTCTTGAGCAAAGAGGCTGAAGTTTGAAAGCATCTGTACCCTGGTACTACTCACAGCGACTGGGGCCATTCTTCCTTGGGACTGCACCTCACAGAGCCCACCACAAGCAGGAAGCTTGGGCTAAGACCTGCCACTGAGAGGAGGCTGTTCCAGTAGTTTCTGCTCTAAAGGTTGCTGTCAGAAGCTGTCAGACAGCAGGTATAAAGTACCTTGCAAAGGGCCTGGCATAAGATAGTGGATGTATGAATAATGATAGCCAGAGGCAGTAAAAGAGATCAAGATTACCAGGTGAGAGGAGTTGGAAGGAGAACTTGCAATTTGGACAGGAGGTACGCAATTCCTCCTTGGTGACTGCATGGCATCCGGCACTCCAGGCTGTGATGCAAACACACAACCAAGTGTCTCTTTGGCTTGTAAATGAACCCTTGGCATCAAGCCCTTCCTCACTGTACCCACAGCTGGGTGCTGCCTGGGAGTTTTATTTCACAAAAGGCCAGCTGTGATAGAGGGTGCTGCCAGAAGGTAGCTGGGAATCCTCCAGTAGAGCCAGGCTGGAGTCAGGCCAAGGCCAAAGGGTAAGAAAGAGGTCCTGGTCTCTCCCAGTTAATTGGGAAACTGTAGGAGGAAATCCACAGGCAGGTGGGTCTGCTCCAATACCCTGAGCAACATAGCCAGCTGCCCTCCTCACAGGTAGCCTCATATCAGAAAGACTCTGGAGAAGAAACCCTTGGGCCAGGCTGCCCTTGGTCTGCTCCTAAAGGCATGGCCAGCAGAAGAGAGGACAGGAAGCAGTGGGGGGAGTGTCAGTTGGTGGATCCCCCAGCCCCCACCCCTCTTACTCTCTTCTCTGTATCTCAGCTTCCCTGAGGTAGGTAGAAATGGGAGTAAGGTGATCAGACCTAAAAATATAAAACTGACAATAAAAATGATGACAGCCGTCCTCTGTGTAATACAACTCATAGGCAGCACCGAGCTGCCCTCCTAGGTCTAATGATGAGAGGCTTGATGCCAGGGAGTTATTTATAAACCAAAGAGACCCATCTGTGTGCTCACACCACAGCCTAAAGTGTTCTGTCCAGGCACTATGAGGGGGCCTCTGGAGAGATGGCCCAACAATTAGGAGGACTTGCTGCCCTCCCAGAGAACCCGAACAAGGTTCCAACGCCCGTGTCATGTGGCTCACAAGCCCCTGTATCTCCAGTTCCAGGATATCCAACACTCTCTCCTGGCCTCCAAGGTCACCCGTGTACAGATGGCTTCCGTGCACACAGATAAACATGCATACACATAAGTAAAAATAAATCTTTAAAAAAAAACAAAAAAACAAAAAAAACCAAAAAACAAATCACCGGGTCCTTAGTTAAAGTTAAATTTCAGATAAACAAGAAACAATGTTTTGGTGTAAGTATTTCCTAAGGATACATCAAAACAATTTGTAGTTGTTTCTCTGAAATTCAAAGGCAGCCAGGCTTCCTTTGTTTATGTAGATGGGCCCAGGCCTTGGGCTGCAAGTCTGAGTGGCAGACTGTGGAAGGGCCATCACCAGGATAGAAAGGAGGCCATGCAAAAGGGCACCTTTGTTGTCCCTGTGGCTCCCTAGGAAGGAAGCAATGAAGAGGGAAGCAGCGGCAGTCTGTCTAATCCCCTCCCCGAGAAAGCAGGTGGGGCCTAGGTAGGAAAAGCTTTTCTTTCGGAGAAGTAGGCTCAGACAGACTCCACTCCTGAAAAGTCAAAGACTCCCTGGGCCACTGTGGGGCCCATTCTTGCCCCTGACATATGGGGTGAAGTCTGTGCAGATGTTGAGCTGATACATTTGCCTCTTGAGTGGAGAGTGGCTTCACAAGGACCCTTGATGTTTGCCCACCATGAATGGGAGAGGAGTGGGAGAGAGGGCCAGCCAGCTCCCACCTGCTGCTTCCTGTCCACCACCACCCCCATCCCCACCCCCACACCTCCACCCCACCCACCCCACCCCACTCCCTGCCCCAAGCCCAGGCTGTAAGTCCTGCCTACCCTTTAACACTATCTCTAAAAAGAATGGTAGTAACTACCAACACTGAACATACTGTCTTGCTCAGGCATTGTGTTGTATCTTCAAAGCAACCTCTGAGATGAATGCTGTCAGAATCTCCACCCAAGACAGAGGTAGGAAGATCTCTGAGTTCAAGGCCAGCCTGGTCTACAGTGTGAGCTCCAGGACAGCCAGGGATACAGAGAGACCCTGTCTCAAAAAAACATACACACACAAAAAAAAAAAAAAAAAAAAAAAAACCCAATAAACTGGAGATAAGCATGAGCAAACACTAGCCAGGCAGTGGTGGCACACGCCGTTAATCCCAGCACTTGGGAGGCAAAGGCAGGCAGAGGCCAGCCTGGTCTACAGAGTGAGTTCCAGGACAGCCAGGGCTATACAGAGAAACCCTGTCTCGAAAAACAAAAACAAACAAACAAACAACAGCAAAAAAAGCATGAGCAAACTTTAATCATAGCAGAGACAGGAGGGGTCTGGTCTACAGAGTGACTCATATATTTAGTGAGACCCTGCCAATAACATTTTTTTAAAATATGAGATTGGGGATTTAATTTAATGGCCCAGTGTTCTGAAGAAAAAGAAAAAGAAAAAAAAAGTGTAGATATTTACATACTTATGCGTACATATGTGTGGTAACATGTGAGGGTGGTATACATGTTGAGGAACACACAGGCACATGTTATGAATGTATATGTGGAAACCAGAGATCAATTGGTCACCCAGCTTGCTATTTTATTTTAAGTGAATAAGTGTGTGTGTGTGTGTGTGTGTGTGTGTATAGACCAGAGAGATCAATGTAAGATATCTTTCTCAATTACCCTCTACCCTGCTTTTCTTGAGACAGGGTTTCACAACTGAACATGGTGGCACACACCCTTAATCCCAGCACTCAAGAGGCAGAAGCAAGTGGATCTCTAAATTCTAGGCCAGCCTGGTCTACATAATGCATTCCAAGACAGCCAGGGCTATTACACAGAGAAACCCTATCTCGGGAGAAAAGAAAAGAGGGTTTCACATTGAACCTGTAGCTTACTGACTAGGCTAGGCTGGGCAGCCAGCAAGCTCCAGGGATCTCCTTGCCTTTGCCTCCACAGCACTGGGATTAGAGCCAGACCCGGCTGTGCTAGGGATTGAACTCTGCAAGCCAAGTAAGCCATCTCAGCAGCTCCCACCTTGTTAGAGGGCCTCTCCCTTAGGAGAGACTGGCTCTCTGTCTCCCTAGCACTGAAATTACAAGTGAGGGTAGTCACAGCCTGGCTTTTTGACTTGGGTGCTGGGGGGGCCTAACTCAGGTTCTCATGATTGTACAGCGCACTTTCCTGACTTACCTCCACAGCTTTCTTCATTCCCATTTAATAGACAAGGAAACCGAGGTTCTGACGACTTCAATTAATAAAAGTACCTGGCTAGTTTTCAGTAGAAAAGGATTCCACTCCAGCTCTGTGTGTCTCTGGGAGCCTAGGCTCCAGGGTGTTGGCCAGCCTACTTACTCCCAACCTGTTCCTATACCCAGGGTCTGTCTTCACTGTATCTGGCCTATGGTTAGGAATCTTGCAGGAATGGCCTGAGCTGGGCTCCTTCTGCCTGGATCTTCGTCTCTAGCTTGAAGGATATGGTAGGGGCTGTTGGAAGATTAAATCTTGTTAGAAATAGACTGTTCCAATATGTACTCAATAACCCTTCCTGTGTGCTGAGCCTCTAAACAACCTGCAAAGCCAACAGCAGAGGAAGGAACCAGCGTGTGACTTATCTGTCCTTCAGCTTCTCCTCCAGAGGAAGCCCTTCCCAGAGCCTGCCTAGCGCCCACCCCAACCCCAGCACATCCCAGGAGGCCAAGTCTTTGTCCCTACTCAGATAAACAAACAAAGCGACTGAGACGTGTGTAATGCAGAAGGTCCAGGAACCATGCCCCACCCACAGACAGGCTTGGCCTTCCTCCCAGGGTCAGTAGCAGTAGCCCCTGGTCAGTAAGGTCAGTTAGGCAGAAGGGCTAAGCTCATTCCCATCTGCGAATGGATAACTCAAGACTTTGGGGAAGCCTAGCGCCCTGCCATTTGGGCCATGAGCTTCTTTGTCTCTTCCCACCCAGTACACATAGAAGCTTCGTACCTGTGGGTTACCTCACACGGGAGCAGCATTCAGTGATAGTCTCCGTATGGATATCCCCTGAAGCCTTGTGACTCAGCAGCCTCTTAAGTCCATGCTCGAATGGGACTCCCATGACTCTGGGTCTGGCAGACCTTCCATTCCTACCTTCTTTTCCTCTCCCACACAGTCAAATGAGAGCCACAGGAAGAAGGCCAGCAAGTGAGCAAAATGAGAGCCAGGAGGGGGAAGTTTATTCTCTAAGAATCATCTAAACACATGGGAGAGTATTTTTAGCCCACGGCTCCTACGGGGATGCCAAACCTAAACACAGTGAAGGAGAGGTGGCCTCTTGGGGATAGAAGCAGCCACTGGAAATAGGGTGGGAAAGGCACAGCAACCATACCCTGTCCCTCGGAGTGGCCTGTCTGCCTGGATGGTCTTGATGAAGAAAGTTAGCTATGGAAGTTATAGAGTGACCCAGGGTCTGACGGGTTGCTTGTCTCTGCTGTATTGCAGCTTCCTTATCCATGCAATGGAAGAACACCTCACTCAAAATGGCAGAGAGGACCAGAGTCAGCCCATAAATATGTCCTCCGTAGTCTGAGCTGAGAACCTTCCAGAAATGGGCGAATGGACCTCAGAGAAGTCTTTGTGCTTTCCCGAGGCTTGGCATCTGTAGGGAAGCACACATGTGCAAGTGTGTGTGTGTGTGTGTGTGTGTGTGTGTGTGAGAGAGAGAGAGAGAGAGAGAGAGAGAGAGAGAGAGAGAGAGAGAGAGAGAATGCATCCAATGCAACCAGCTATGGAGATGAATAAAAGAGAAAGGAAGTCATGATGGGGAGGCAGACAGGCTAGATCTCCCTTGTAAATAAAGAACAATTGGTAGGCCTATTACCCAAGGAGAGCCAGGCAGGCTGGGTATAAAGACACTTAAGCCACCTTCTCCAGGTGGGGGTCAGCACAGAGCCAATGAGTTCACTCCAAAGAGAAAGCTCTTCAATGACACACTGACAGGAAGAAATGTCCCTCAACTCTTTGTGTGGGGCCACAGTCAAGAGAGCAAAGTGTCCACCCATGGTGGCTGGCCCCTGAGTAGCTTTGCTAGGAGTGCCACCAGGACACACAGAGCTGGTGTGAGACACACACTGACACTACCCCACTCTGGCTTCCACTAGGTTTATTACGAGGCCGGCCAGCCAGCCAGCCAGGAAACAATCCTGTGCCTTCCATCTGGGGTGGAAAAGCCAGACCTCTGGCCCACTCGCAGAGAGCTGGAACTTCCTGGTTTTGCTGCTACATTATTCACTGAAGGCCACATGGAGGACAGAGCTATAAGGGAGGGAAATGGTGGGGGGAGGGGGTGGGGTGGGGGGAGGGGGGAAGAGAAGGGGAGAGGAGGCAGGGTGTGAGGGAGAGAAGGGAGGGAGGAGGGGGGAGTTGTCCAGAGCCGGAATGGCTGTACTGACTCTCCGGAGGAGGCAGCTAAGATTCTCTGCAGGCCCTAGTGGGAGCTAAAGGAGAATGAATGGGCTAGGACCACACCCCCTCTGCTGACACAGGCTGCCTGCTGTTGCCATGACTACACCATACCAACACCACCATCCCAGCTGCATGGTCCTTGGTGAAGCTGGAAGGTACTTATTATTGGTCACAAATAGAAAAGGGTAGTTAGGGGAGTGGGGAATGACCATCTTACCCTAGGCCAATTGGGGGTGCTGGGGTAATCTCTCCCTCCAACTAGACACCCGACACCAGATTACCAGCAGCAGGACGTTGTAGGTCCCAAGTGTCCCAGTGATTTGTATCTTCCTGTAGGGGACACGTACCTCAGCTCTAGCTAGAGCAGCTATTTGCTCCAGCTCTCCTATTTGCTCAAGGCCTGTGACCTTCTAGGCACTTCTTGTGGCTCAGAACTCCAACACTGCCATGGATTGTACCTTCTTTCCTTCTGTCTCCCTCTGCTGTCCCTCCACTAGAGACATAGTGGGGGAGAAAGTCGGACTCTTTCCTGTCACATCTACTGATGACCCATGAGCAGATCCTGTCTGGGATATGAGCCTGGAAACCTGGAAACTGGTTCTGCCCTGGCCTGGCCTCTGTAACCTTATGGGAGGGCTGCATCCTGGCTGTGGGCACAAGATCATTGATGGATCCCACATCTATAATGTTCACAAACTGTCCACTCCCACCCCTCTGGTTGCTGCTCCATTTTTCTCTCCCTCCTCCTCTTCCTCTTCCTCCCTGCTGCTTCCTGACAGGAGTCCTCCCTTCCCCCCTGCCTGAGCACTCATGGCCTCCTTCCCTTGCAGATCCTGGTCCTGACCAACCATGGAAACTGCAGCTCCCCTTCTTGGTTTGTCTCTCCTTCTGACCTCTCAGGACAGTGTGGGTCTTTTGTCCATGCACTGGGCTGAGAACCTCAGGTGGAGGCATCTCTCTAGTTTGCTCCTGTAACCTGCCCAGTTTTAGGGCAAGCTCAAGAGATACTTGAGTAAATGAGTGAATCCATTCCCCACTACATAGTCCAATGCTCCATCTGAGGGGTGGTCACCCAGGACCTCAAGTCATCTCTACTCTGGCTCTAATATGTAGCTTTCACCCAGCCTCTATTCTTGGGCATATCCATCTTTCTTTGTGTTGGTGCTCCAAAGTACCTTCAACATCTTTCTGAGGTTGGAAATGTGTTGATTGGGTGTTCATATATATATATAAGTAGGGTGATTCATGCCTGGCTTTAATGTCCCTGTCCTGTCATGGAACAGGGCAATTGCAGAGACTTACCAAAAAATAAACAACCAAAAACTTGCAAAGGGTTTTTCTAAAAACATATCCATATTTTATTTCAATTAATTGGGGGGTAGGAGGAGGTCAGAGATCCATACGTCTCTGACTCCCTTCCCCCAGGGCTGGGATTAAAGGTGTGCACACCACAGCCAGGTCCTCATATTTTAATAGTCCCCAAAGTTCAATTTGGAAAGATTAAGAAAGATAAGCCAGCCGGGCAGTGGTGGCACAAGCCTTTAATCCCAGCACTTGGGAGGCAGAGGCAGTTGGATCTCTGAGTTCAAGGCCAGCCTGGTCTACAGAGTGAGTTCCAGGACAGAGAGGGCTACACAGAGAAACCATCTCGAAAAAAACCAAAAAAAAAAAAAAAAAAAAAAAGATAAACCATATCCTCTAAAGGCTGAGGTCAGAGGTCAGAGATATCCAGAAGTGGACCATCACTGGAGGAAGCTGGCCACCAGGCAGGTGAGTGTGGGGACCAACAGAGTGGGTAGGGGCAAAGACAGCAGCTGTCTTGTGGCATGGGACTTCAACACCAGGCGTTTTCCCAGCGGCTGCAGGGGCCTCACATTGTCCTTCATGTTCAACTTCTGATCTTTGTCATAGTACAGCTTTTTGGAGAATTCCAGGAACTGTGAAAGAGACTGGGCTCAGCAGGTGGAGCAATGAATGCTCTTTACTGGGTGACCTCAGACCAGACAGCTCCCATTGGCAAGGAAGAGAGGGGCTCAGAATGATTACCAAGAATGTCAAGTATGGCATTTGTGGGAAGCTGAGCTCCCACAAATGTCTCTCCCTGTCCTCTACAGATACTTTTTCAAGCCTGTCACCGTCACTGTTGCTATGGTGCAGTGGTTCTTGGAGATCAGCATCCTTTAGTATCAGCTGAAGGAGCTCACCAGACCCCAGATGCATGGTCCCTGGTCCCAGGATATCTGATTCAATAGATAGAGTGAGCCTACGAATGGGCATTCCTAAAAAAATTCTCACTGGTGAAGATGTTGGCATCACATTGAAAACCATTGCCATAAGCCCAAGGGATTTTGGTCCTCTGGGTTTCCTGCTGTCCTTCCAGAGGCGATTGTAAAGTCAAGTGTTGTTTGTTGAGCAACTTCCCGACTGCACTAAGGAAGTCTAGCCTCAGGTCTCCCTGGAATACTGGCTCCCCACTTTAACCAGCCAACTCTCTCCCACTTTTCTGGAAAAGCACCCGCCAGGACTCCTCACTGGGCCCTCTATTCAGGAAAGTGGTACTCAGAGCTTTCTTTCTTGTCTGTGTCCACCAGTGGAAACCCAGAGTCTGACTCAACGACTCTTATCTTCCCACCCCAGGAACCTGTGGAACAAATAGACAGGGCTTTGAGGAACTAGACTCCATATGGGAGGGAGCACCTTGCCCCAGGCCTGGGTTACCTGGTCTTTGTGGATCCTAATGGTTTCCTTGTACACAGTCCAGATGACATTCTCATCACAGTTTGGTGTGGTTAGTGAGCCCTGGTAACGGAAGTAGCTATGCAGTTTCTCACTTGGGGGAAGCAAGTCCTGCAGGCTGCTCTCCCTCACTGTAGTGGTTGCATCTGGGGTGGGAGACAAAGCCTTATATATCACTCTCTTTAAAACAGCTGTCCTAGAGCCTCTACCCCTCTCATCGTGGAAAGAAGCTACCCCCTCCCCCAACCCGACTCACTGGGTTTGGAGATACTGGAAAGGGCTTCCACCAAGGGCTGGAAGCCCTCATTCTTCTTCTCTCCTATCTGGAACAGGAGGGAAAGAGGCATGGGATAGGTTCTTTGGGAGCTGCTGCCGCCAAGCAGCTCTTTCTGGAGGACCGGTGACCCCCAGGATTGGGGAGGGGGGATGGGAGCCCCACCTCAACCATGAATGCTAGCACTGCAATCTTGTCTCTCGTGTCCTGCGCCTTGTTGCTAGATGATGATGATGTCATCTTCTTGTGCACGATGTGCATCTAGGAAGCACATGCACATGGAGGACTTAGGCAAGCCAGACCAACCATCCTCCCCAAGGCAGGTACACACCCGGAACCTAGCCCAGGACTCAGCTCCCAGGCTTCTTACCTCCATGGCAAAGTGTTTCCCATCAATGCTGTGCTCCGAACCCCTGTTCCTCTCCTCTGACCAGTGCAGGTGCAACTGTGTGGCCTCGTACCGGGCGGGCAGGTCTCCTCCAGTAATGCTTATGCCTTCTCCCAGCGACATCTCCACTGGGAGATACCAGAGTGGGCAGGGTCCTCACTCCAGCCTCCCATTTGCCCTCTCAGTTCCCACTCCAGGTTCTCCCTCTAACCTTTACTGTTTGAGGCCTGGGCCCTGAGGGATGGAATGTGAGAGGTGGCCAGCAATCTGCCTAGCTGCTCAGTGCTTACACACACACACACACACACACACACACACACACACACACACACACACCCCGCTCACCTTACCTTTCATATGCCTATCCCAAAATGTAGCACTTGATGGGCTTGATGAGTTTTAATTCCCTCCATAGCGCCCTGGTATCCCCATGATAATGTCCAACTCCTCAGCCCTGGTGACCTGTTCTGGGGCTTGGTCAGCTCCTCCTAGCTTCCCTCTATGGCCTCCATCCACAAACACAGCTGCTCCCACTCATCCAAGCAGTTTCACACCTCTGTGCTTCAAAAGGGTTGTTCCCTCCTTCCAGGAATGTCCCCTCCCTTCTCCCCCACTGTTCTGATGAAATGACTGAAAACCCAACTAGCTAGAGTATGCTCCCCTCTACAAGTTTCTCTGGTGGCTTCTCTCAGTCTCCAGGGTTGAGGGACTCAGCATCCCTGCACAGTTAGCCCTGCCTGGGGATCCACCCAGCCCACACAGGACCCACCTGAGTGTTGGTTGTTCCTAATTAGCCATTGCTTCTTTTGGTCATAGCCAGCGAAGAGGATGGGTGTCAGTCTGGGGTTCACCTTTGCCTTCGAAATGACGATGTCGATGGGGGACTGCTCGCCCCCCTTACAATCTCCAGGCCACTCCTTAGGCCCTGAACAGGGAAGAAAAGTCTGAGAGTCAAGGGCATGTTGACCCATTGATGTGAAATTAAGGTCCTAGAATGCTGGTGAGGTCTCACATCAGGACAGGAGTCTCAGAATTCTGCCCTGGCCTTCCTCCCACACGCTGGCATGATGTAGGCAGGCTAGTGGGTCTCTGATGTGGCTGAGGTTTGAGGGGGTGTGGAGAGAGGGGTGGAGGGAGAAGCAGGCTTGCCATTGATGGCTAAGAGCTCTGGGATTGGAATAACCTCATGATGCTGACCTCTGGCTTTCTCAGCGAGAACCTGGGCATGAACTAAGGAGCTTTCCAGGGGATGTTGGTAAGTTTCGAAGTTGTTGAGTGGGAGATGGCTTTTCAGCTTTGGACATTGTGGAGGAGGTCCTTCTGGAAGAGGTATTACGGAAAGAACCTGGAACTGACAAGGCAATATCTAAGGAGTGGGGATAGAGTGGGGAGGAAGAGCCAGGTAGGCAACTCCAACATCCAGCTAAGTAGGGGCAAGAGAGTGGAGTCCCTCAACACAGTAGGCTACAGGGAAATTGGTCAACACTAGAAAAAGTGCCAAGGAAGCAGTGGGGTATGGTTCGGTGGTAAAGCATTTCCTGTCTAGCATGTGCAAAGGTACTGAATGCCTCAGCACTCGATAAACAAACTACCAAGAACTAGCTCCCACTTCCACCTCAAAGGACTTGACCAGACTCAAATCTCCCTTTTGTTGGAAAAAGAAAAAAATAGCAAACTAGGCTGAGTGTTGGAAATGTGCGTGAGTGTGCCCGTGTTGGAAGTTGCTGGTGAAAGACTGGCGGGACTCACCCAAGCAATGGCTCTTGGGATCCTTGGTTTGAATCTCATAGCACCAGGCTGAGTCTGGAACAGAGAGAGGAAGAGCGTGAACCTTGGGCGTGCATGTAACTCCCTCATATAGCCCTGTAAACCAGAGCCTGGAGGAAACTCTGGCATTAAAGCCCTCTCTTGGGTTGGGACAGAAGGTTTCTGGGTATGGGATTGAGGTATACAGGGAGGTAGACTTAATAGGTGGTGGCACGTGAGAGGCAGAGTCAGGAGTTCAAGGCCAGCATGGTCTACAGAATGAGTTTCAGAACAGCCAGGACTACACAGAGAAACCTTGTCTCAAAAAACAAAACCAAAAACAAACAAACAAACCCCCCAAAAAAACAAACAAATCAAATAAGGGCTAGAGATGACTCAGGAGTTAAGAGAACTGACTGCTCTTCAAGAGGTCCTGAGTTCAATTCTCAGCAACCAGATGGTGGCTCACAACCATCTGTAATAAGACCTGATGCCCTCTTCTGGTGTGTCTGAAGACAGCTACAGTTTTTTACTCACATAAATTTAAAATAAATACAGAAATCTTTAAAAGCAAAACAAAACAAAATAAAATAAAATAATCATAGGAATGTCAGCCACACAGACTGCCTAGCACACTGATCTCCAGGGATTCCTCTCTCTAAGGGTGTAGCTCTGCCCCTGGTTCATCAGTTTCTCCTCCTTCCTCCCTTCTGCATCCTTCCAATAACCTAAGAGGAGGCTCGGTTAAGAGTGAAGGATTCGGATCATCCTCCTTTCTGGAACAATGCCATAGGTTCCAGTTTTCCAATCAAACTGCCTTGAGGGGAGAGGGAATTCAGAGAAGGGGTGCTGATCCTGGCCACGGAGGATCAATAACACCTCCTCAGTGCTCTTCTTGCTTTCTCAGTGCCTGCTCTGAACTGTCACAATTCTGAAGACAGAACGATGAGCACTTCTGAAGAAAACAACAACATAGTCCGACCACACAGCAGTGAAAGCTACTGACCCATGCAGGGGACCCATGCAGACGTATGGCACATTCAGGCATTCTGCTCCACTTCTGTAAAACTAAATCTGCACTGGGCAGTGGTGGCGCACGCCTTTAATCCCAGCACTTGGGAGGGAGAGGCAGGCAGATTTCTGAGTTCAAGGCCAGTCTGCTCTACAGAGTGAGTTCGAGGACAGCCAGGGCTACACACAGAAACCCTGTCTCGAAAAACCAAACAACAACAACAACAAAAACAACTAAATCTGCTCTAGAAATAAGGTCTACAGGAGGAAGGGAGGGAGGGAGAGAGAGAGAGAGAGAGAGAGAGAGAGAGAGAGAGAGAGAGAGAGAGAGAACAACATGCTTTTTCATCAACAGGGTGAATGAAGCACTTCACCTGAAATTAGAATTTTTTTTTTAAAGTTTTATTTATTTTATGCATGTGAGTACACTGCTGCTGTCTTCAAACACACACCAGGAAAGGGTATCTGATCCCATTATAGATGGTTGTAAGGCACCATGTGGGTGCTGGGATTTGAACTCAGGTCCTCTGGAAGAGCAGTCAGTGCTCTTAACCACTGAGGCGTCTCTCCAGCCCCAAAATTAGAATTCTTGATTTAGGAACCGTGTATTTAAAGGATGATCCTTTATTCTGACTGACCAGTAGAATCCTGTGTTTAAAGATGGTCTCTTACTCTGTTTGGTTTTGTCATCTGTAAAATGGAGCTAACATGGTCACCCATGAGACTGTGGAGAGGATTAAGTGAGAGGGATATGAACTCTTCTGGGCAGCCTATACTCATTCGCTAAATTCACCGACAACCCTTCCCTCCTTCCCTGGCCTACTATCAGTGAGCAGATGGCCAAAGCTAATCCAAGGCAGGAGAGGAAAAGACATGGCGTGACTTGGAAAGGATTCACGGATGAGGTCATTCTTAAGAGAAGTGCCGTACTCCACTCAGTCATGCATCCTCACACTGAGTCATCTGCCTTTCCCTCCTGGGGGCTTTGTGGGATTTTTTTTTTTCTTCTAGTGCTGGGAATCGAACCCAGGGTCTTGCACAACATGCCAGGCAAGTGTTCTACCACTGAGCTGCAGACCCAGTCCTTTTTTTTTTTTCCTTTTCTCCCAGTGTAGTTCAGGCTGGGATTGTAGTGTGCTAGCTTCTCTCTCTTGGCTGAGCTCTGCACTCCCAAGCCTCATCTCCACTTAGTCTGGGCAGGGTATCCATCCCTGAAATGGGGACAAGATGAGTGGGTAAGTATAAAAAGCAGGCTCTTGGTAGCCAAGAGGAAGAAGGTTCTAGGCTAGAAGAGTGAGCCCTCCAGGAAACTGGCCTTCCTCTCTTGGCCTCCAAGGGCTACTTTGGATTTACGAGTTTCCTAGTACTGAATCAGAATTCATTCCAGCTTAGAGATGCAGGGTCTTCCCCATGCATCCTTCATTCCTCTGGGAGCTGCCGCACTGAGGGAGAGATGCACGAGTCTATGAGTCTGTAGTCTGCAGAGAGCAGTTGCCATCCACTCTGGAGATGGGCAGACTGCCTCTGGAAGCTGGAGTCTGTTCCCTATCCTAAGCCTGTTGCTTGATCTCTGCAGAAAGATTCCTCTATCTGAGCCAAGGTTCTCCAGAGACAGAGGCACTACCTCAAACTCTCAGACCAGATGAAGGACTGGCCAGTCACAGTGAGGAGAGGGACTATTACATCTTTTTGGGTCACTGGCCCTCAGAGGACCTGGAAGGAGAACAGGCTTCCAATGAAGAGTCCTTGGAGAGCAGCCCCTCCTTAGTACTTGGGGCCCAAGGGGAAGCCATTCCTAGAAAAGGCCAACTCGGAAGGACTGAGCGGGCAGGCTTGCCTCAGGAACAGCCCATCTGGGCATTTCTTGGGAATCTTCTATTCCCTGGCTTTGGCCCCAGATCCCTGGTTTGTAGTGTGACCTCTGATCCACCTTCTTAATCATAGAGACTTTTGACCTCCTTGGCTGAATGCTCTTGTAACGACATTCTCTCTGGGAGGTGGTGGCCAGAAAAACAATGCTGAGGATGCAGAGCCAGGGGTCAGGGGTCAGGGGTCAGGTCTGTATCTTACAGTCAGGTGGCAGGGCACCGGGTCAGCTCAGGCTCCCACACTTGCTTCTGAGGGGCAAGCTTTGCAGGGAATAGCAAGCCCACTGCCTCTGGTCACACCCATGATAAAGGAGAAAGGCTCCCAGCTCTGTGTCCTACCTAAACCACTACCAGGAGTCAGAGACAAAAACTCCTCGGCACCCCCCACACTAAGCCACTGTCCTCTGTCCCTAGTTACAAGCCTCCCCCCTCCCCCTTTTTAGGGTAAGGATTTGTTTTTAGCTCATGGTCCAGGAGCTTTTTAGAGACAACTGAATTTTAATGGACCTTGCTCCCTCCACCCTCACTCTGAGGGAAGGGGAAAGATGATGGTAATCAGCTCAGCAGAACCCATGGATGTCCTGAGCAAAGTCTTTGCAGTTCCTGGCTAGGGGTCTAGAGCTCCAGTGGGCTGGGATATCCCCTCTCTGGGAGTAAATGCCCTGAGGATTTTTACCCGCAACCTGGGCACTTTCCAGTTCCACCAGGACTATGCATGAAGGAAGGTGGTCCTGGCGCTAAAACAGGAACAGTTTGTGGGAAGAAGTCAGCTGAGATGGATTCCTGCCTACATGGCCCCAGGTCACTGGCCGGACCTCATGACCATCTTGTAGAGGACTTTCTGCACAGTGCCCAAGGGCACTGCCTAAGCTCTTACACTCTTATCCTTAAAACAGCACCCAGGAAAAGAACTACTAAACCCGATTTGTAAACGACGGGACACGTTATACGACTTAACTAAGGTGAACAGGTATAAGGCGCCCGTTAATTTAAAAACATTTTCCTTTTTACTAAGTCGTTTTAAGTGCCCCCCCGCCCCACCCCACCCCCACCCCGCCCTTTAACATTATATTAGTTGCTCTTTTCCCTCCCCCAGGAAGGAGCTTGGGAGTTGTTGCAAGATGCAGTACATCCTCCAAGCTAAATCCTGCAACGGGGAAATACTCTCTTTCCTTCTGGGTGGCTGAGAGCTCCCTCACCTCCCCACCGTACCCCCCACCCTCCATTCCAGGGCAGAGCACCTAATTCTGGAAGGGAGGTTTAGCCCGTTGGACGGGAAAGCTGCCTGCGGACTAAGAGATGAGGAGCTATGGGGTAGTGGAAAAGGTGCCGACCGCTAGAATCGCCTTTAGCTTCTTATCAAATATTAACACGCCTCTACCGCCACCTCCCACCTAGAAGAATAATTAAGAGCTCGGTCTCACCATTAATCTTTAAACGAAAATCACCTTGTCTGGAAAGACCGGCTTGGCCAGGGACTTAGGTTTTAGGATGCCCCCCGCCAGGCTCCCAATCCAGCACTGGGGCAAGGGAAGGAGGGCGCTTGAAGCTCAGGGGGCAGCGCCATAGGGTCAGAAGAAGGGAACACAAGGACCCCAATATATCCAACCTGCTGCGCTTGTTCTGGGTGAGCAACAGTTACCGGCTCAGAGTCCCTGTAGGACAGTGGGCCACTCGCCATCCAAGGGGCAAACCCAGGAGAACCAAGGTGCGAAAAGGACTGTGGATCCAGGCGGGTCGGAGAAGCATTCTCACCGCAGATCACACGCGCGTCCACCACGCGGACACCCCGCGGCCGCGCACACGCGAGCAGAGCACACGTCCCCGGACCCCCGCAGCCTCCTGCGGACACGTGCAGGCGCCCCCGCTCACTCACACAACCGGGTCTGCCGCAGCCTCACGGTTCCCTGCGCGAACCACGCGCACCCGGAGCGCGCTAGCAAGGGTACTGGGTCGGGGGGGCGCAGAGGGTCATCCGAGGATACCTTCAGTAGAGGGGGCCACGTAAGCCAGGGCCAGCAGGGCAAGAAGGAGCTGCATGGTGCTTGAGGGAAAAGACGCTGCCCAGCCTAGGAACAAGCACTAACGAAGCCACCGGAGGCGATGCGAGCATGCTGGTGGAGGCTTTATAGCAGAGCCACGACCTAAGGGAGCCCGGACGGCAGGACGTGGGAGGCGGCTCCTCCTCCTGGTGGAGCCTCTTCTCGCCTCGTCCAGTCTCAGGTCGGAAAGAATCATCTCCCCGCCTACCTTGCTTCCTTTGCCCAGAGCGAAAAGACCCCTCACCCACTCCAGAGTCTTCCCACCTTGCCCCCATCCTAATTCTACTCCTGGTCACTGATCCCGGAACAAGGATGAGCTATCCTCAGGTACCTGACCCACAGAGTATCTTCCCAGACTCGTAGCTTCCGTCATGCTGCCTCCAACCACTGTTCAGGGTCTCCTAGTGTGTCCTTGGAATAAACTTGATTTGGGGCAGGAAGGATGCAAATAGGATTCTCAGGGAGAATCGAGACGGTTGAAAGCTTTGCAATGCTGTTTATTGAAGAGATGCCCAGTGAGAGATGCTCCCTCTTTGAGGGAGCGGTAGCTGACTCTCCAGTCTTATCTTTTTCTTTCCTGGCTGTTCCAAACTTGATTTAGTTTTGTGTTTTCTTTCTCGGGACTGGGGATGATGGTTTTATGATGATGATGACGACGATGAGGCTCCTCCTCTTTCTTTTCCGCTTCCCCATCCCCACTCCTTTTCTTTCCCTATTTCTCACACTAGGCAAGCACTCTACCACTGAGCTACATCCAAACTCAATTTTAAAGAAACCAAGACCCGTCTGCCTACCTACCTACCTACCTACCTACCTAGAGCTAAGCTCCCTAAAACGTGGTTATTGGTGAGTTTTGTGCTAAGCCAAGGAGATGGGGTGGAGTGGAGAGAGGGAGGGCTGGGAAGGGTATGGAATTAAGGGGATGGGAAAGTGAAGGGGGGAGGGGTGCAGAGAGACACAATAGAAAATTGGTCTGTATAGTGGTTTACTAGGAAAGCCCACGGTGTCATAGGGGAAAGGACTGGGTGCTTTTGAGATCTCCTGACCTAGCAGATGAGAGTTGGGAAAGAGAAAAAAAAACAAGGGTCTGAATGAACCCCTAATTCTCCCATCAGACAGGAAGAGTCCTCAACAAAGAAAGATTCCTTGGGTAAACAGTCTCCCACATCCAGAGAAGTGGATCTGGCCTCACTTCCAGGCAAGCATTTCTTGTCACTCTCTGTGGAGGTCCCTTACATCTTACAGGGAGTCTGTGCATCCCTGGGAAGCTGGGACTCTAGGACAAGGTTGGGGAGATGGACAATGAATCAGGCAGTATACCTGGACTCCTCCATAAACTGGAAGCCCCATTTTTCTGGTCCAGCTACTTCCCTATCCGTTGCCAAATTCTCTTCACATCACCCTCTCCCTGCCCCAGCACCAGCCTTTGAACTTCTGAAGAGGAACGACTCCATCAGAACAATCCAAGCAAAGGAGCTTCCTCCCTTCTTGAGTCTGGCTTGCTCCTCTCTCTGGCCTAGGATCACAGCCTACAACCGGCAGCTTTGATCCCACAGAGAGGTTGGGGGAGGGTGTCCTCATCAGGCTTAGGGTCTCATTGTCTGCTCTGCTCTGGAATTTAACCTCTAACCTGGGATCCGCGCATTCCACCCTCTTTGAGCCTTATTTGGAGAGTGGATTTGTGTTTGTGGGGCTGAAAAATGTTCCTTCTAGGAATGACAGAAGAGGAGTTAAGGATTCAGGATGTCCCTGTAACCTAGGCCAGCCCCCTGACAAGCAGGGGAGAGATTTGATAGCTTTTTTTTTTTTTTTTTTTTTTGGTTTTTCCAGTCAGGGTTTTTCTGTATAGCCCTAACAGTCCTGGACTCACTCTGTCGACCAGGCTGGCCTTGAACTCAGAAATCCACCTGCCTCTGCCTCCCAAGTGCTGGGACCAAAGGAGTGTGCCAGCCACTGCCTGGCAAAGTGACTGGAAATCACTCATCCATTTGTGTGTGTGTGTGTGTGTGTGTGTGTGTGTGTGTGTGTGTGTGTGTTTCGAAATAGGGTTTCTCTGTGTAGCCCTGGCTGTCTTAGAACTCTCTCTGTAGACCAGGCTGGCCTCGAACTCAGAAATTCGCCTGCCTCTGCCTCCCAAGTGCTGAGATTAAAGGCATGTACCACCACTGCCCGGCTGAGATTTGATAGCTTGAGCAGGCTATTATCCATCAGTGATTTCTGTATTTATTTCCAAAGACCCATAGCTCTGGGGCATCTGGAAGAAAGTGTGGGAAGTCAAGATGTGTTCCAGCTGGGCTTCCAGGCGGCCCCTCTGAGGAAGGTACTTCTGGGGGACACAAGTTATAACACCTCACCCAAGTGTTTCCACCTGCCATCTCTGACTCCTTGGCTTCCCAGGTGCCCTTGCTATAACATCCTTCCTGCATGTCCCACCCTCTTGTACCCCTATCATATCATTTCCAGCCCTACCTCCCAGCCTTATATCCAGATTTGGCCTGCCATAACCAGCTACCTGTCACATTTTCCAAGCATCTGGGGCCAAGCCTGATTTAGGATGGTTAGAAGACAGATGGACACTGAAGAGTCCTAGGGGCTTAATGGACCATAAACCAGGATGGGAAA
>JADRCD010099030.1:0-10000 GCA_019843815.1 Montemys delectorum | reverse complement strand
GATTCTGTGACTTATGAAAAGTTCATGAAGTGGCTTCCACGATGGAACACGGAATTTGGGGTGACCTAAGTCTGAGTTTCTTGGTCACAGTCACTCGTAGCTGGCTTTGGAATAAACTTCCTCTTATCTGCTTTTAGGCAGGAGCCGTGTTTTGCTTGGACAGTCACGGTACTCCAACAATGATCCCCTTTTTGTGGGGAGAGTCACTTGGATGGAAACAAGGTGGGCCTGAACCACGGGTTATCTCCTCAACTGGATTGGGAGGACTTTCCAGGCTCTCTAGGATCCTCTTTGTTTGGTTGATGCCTTTGTAGTTTTTGGGTTGCTTTTGAAGTATTTGGTTTAAAGTGTCTATTTTTATTCCCTTGCTTTGAGAGCTTTTGGTTTCTACAGTCAGCTTGGTTTTGGTTTATTTTCAAGATTCTGATTCTGGACTCTGACTTTAGTTAAGCTCGCTGGCTGTCTTTTTTGATGCTGTTTTGGGTGGTGGGGGTGGGGTTGTTCTGGTTTTTGTTTCTTGTTTTTGGCTTTTTGAGGCTGGGATTAAAGCATGCACTACCACCACCACACTAGGCTCCAATAGCTGTCTCCCAGCACCAGGAAGCAGAGGCAGGTGGATCTATATGAGTTTGAGGCCAGCCTGGTCTACACATTGAGTTCTGCAACAGCCTGGGCTACACAAAACACAAAAAGCAAAACAAAACAAAGAAGGAAAGAAAGAAAGAAAAGTGTCTTGATTTACGATTTTCTTTGCTCTGTTACTATAAAAAATTTCATAAAACTGCTTCTACAGTGGAACATGGAATTTGGGGCGACCTAAATCTGAGTTTCTGGGCCATGATCACTCATATCTGGCTGCAGAATAAATTACCTATTCATATCCCCTTTGAAGTGAGAGCTTTGTTTTTACATTGACAACCTGAAATTAATAGCTGGTGTGCATGTACATGTCCATGTGCACATGTTTTTGTATGTGTGTGGTATATGTACATGTGTGTGTGTGTGTGTGTGTGTGTGTGTATGTGTGTGTGTGTGCACATAGGCATATAGCCAGAGGTCAGTATCAGGTGTTGTCCTTTTCAGATAGGAATTTCTCACTGCACTTGCAGCTTGACAGTATGGGCCCATCCCCCAGCACAGAGGCTGCAGAGGCTCCCCACCATACCTGGCTTTTACTTGGGTGGTGGAGATCTGTACTTAAGTCCTCACACTAGAGCGACAGGCACCCCACTGACAGAGCCATAGCCCAAGTCCTTAAATTAATAGCTGTTATGGCTAATAATGGCCAGAGTATTCCAGGAACCCAGAGAAGTGTCACCTAAAGTAGCCAGTGGGTAGGAGACTAGGGAAGTGTCCTGAACTTGAGACCTGAACTGAGTCTTGAAAGTGAATCTGATGGTTCAGGTTTACCCACCTATCCAGGCATCCTGGTGGGCATCGGGAATCCCAGCCCTCACGGAGGCTGAGCCCCACAGCAGACCCTCTCTAGGAAAGAGGAAAAAGAACGAAGACCTGATATTTCCTGTGGTATATTGTCTAGGCCAGCACACACCCAGAGAGGCTCACCCAACCCCAGAAGGCAACAGGAATCCTAAATTACTTCTTTGGCTTATTAAAAAAAAGGAAGCTGAGGCTCAGAAAGGCTTGCCTCAATTGTCCAATAAGGAAAGAACAGAGGTAGGCTCTGTACCCTGGTCTCTTTCCGTCTTCCCAGGCCTCTGCATGGCTGTCTCCTGACGCCCACCCCCCTCCCAGAACATCACACTTCCTTCCCACTGGGACCTCATTTCTGCCTTGTTTTTTGCACCCCCTTAGAGTTAATTAGCAGAGGACTCAGAGAAGGGTTGCAGAGATTCTAACGTTTGTATTCCTGGATGTTGAGATGAAATCCACAGGCCCAGCAAGGTTTAATCAATAGCCTGGCTTCACCACTCCCCAACCTGGAAGTCCGCCACGTTCCAGCAGAGTCTAGAGGGCTGCTCTTTTGCCAGCTCTGTACTGCAGCCCTTCCCACCCACCCTGTTTTCCTGACTGTGGAAGAGAAACCTGGAAGGTTGTGAGAAGGGGGCCAGAGAGAGTATCACACTCTCTACAGGCTTTTATTGAGAAACAAGGCAGATCCTTCTGTCCCCAAACATTTTGAAATAATAGCAACAGGATGTGTGGAAAAATCCAGCAATGAGAGTGACAGATGTTCTCTTCTTGCCCTACAAAAAGTTTAGGAGAAAACCCCACAAGTTGTCCCTGTCCCTGCCTCTCTTAGTTCCACCTCAGAAGCCAGGCTCAAAGGCTAGCAGGAGGTAGGGGTTGGTGTGTCTTTGGATTTTTCCAGCTGTATTCATTGACATTCAGATTTTGCTGTGGAAGGATCCTGAGAAGGGGAGTGGCGGGGGAGGCTGAGCCACACAGGCAGCCTGGGTAGGAAGAAGGAAATTTAAGAAAACAGACTATTATTGGCTGGGTGTGCTGGTGCATGTCTTTAATCTCAGCACTCACTTGGGAGGCAAAGGCAGGTGAACCTTATTTAGAGGCCAGCCTGGTCTCCAGAGTGAGCTCCAGGACAGCCAGAACTATACAGAGAAACCCTGACTCAGGAAAAATACCACCACCACCATGGGCTATAGGGTCTATAGCCCATGGGTAGCTCCAGGGTCTTACAAAAGATGGAAGCAAGAAGATTGGAAGTTCAGGGCTATTTTCAGTTACATAATGAGTTTGAGGTTAACCTGGGCTACATGAGGCCCTACCTCACAATAAATAAGAGTCAAGTAGCTGGGCAGTGGTGGTGCATGCCTTTAATCCCAGCACTTGGGAGGCAGAGGCAGGTGGATTTCTGAGTTCGAGGCCAGCCTAGTCTACAGAGTGAGTTCCAGGACAGCCAGGGCTACACAGAGAAACCCTGTCTCGAAAAACCAAACCAAACCAAACCAAAACAAACAAACAAACAAAGAAAGAAGGTTCCAGCAAGGACATCTGTGTGTTTGTGTGAAATATTCTCAAATTATAAAAATATCCGTTCATTGTAGACTATTTGGAAGGGAGGGGTCACCGGAAGCCTTATTGCCCAGTTGCCACCATTTTATAACCTATATATGCAAATCTTTTCATTTAGAATGACTTATTCATGCTTATTCTTCAGCGCTCCCTTTCAGACTTTTATCTATAGGCAGATGCTGTTGACAGAGCCTGTTCTGCTTTTCAGCCTTCACAATTGCAGTGTAAACGGAGTTGGCATTTTGCAGGAGATTGTTCATGGCACAGCCAGGTGTGTGCCCTGAGCTCACTTTCCGCTGTAAAGTCATCAGCAAGTCTCTGTACCATAGGAAGGTGAAAAGGCCACAGTGTGTACACAGTTCCAGACTCCCAGCTTCTCACTGAACAGAGGGCCTGCATTTGTGAAAGCAGTTAGAGGTGAGGTATTTAAGGGAACTATTTAGGAGGTTGCCTCAGAGGCCAGCTGGAGAGTCTGAGCCAAAAGTCCAACCCGTCTCATCTCCCAGTGCCTGTGATGTAGGAAGTGCCCGTATGTGATGTGGAGTGCACTGAGGCTTTTGTGGTTGTAGTTTTGGGGTAATTGGGGGATGTCCTTGCAGGTACCTCCTCTGAGTGCTTGTCACATGGGTGCCTTCTGCTGTCCTTGACCTTCCAACAGCCCAAGGCCTTTCATAGTTCAAAAGGGATCCCACCTAACTGTTGGTTCCCTCTTGGCTTATCTGTCCTCTTCCTTCTCCTTGTTGATGCCCCTCTCCTCTTCCTTCCTTGGTGCTGTTTAAATCCAGGGTCTGGCTCTTCTAGGCAAGTGCTCTACACTGAGCCACACATCTGCCGTTTTTCCCAGCTCTCAATAGGTTGCCAGGCTGGTCTTGCAGGGGCCCTAGTTTCTTATCTAGGTAAGGGGAAGAATGTCACTTAATCACAATGAAATAGCACTTGGAAAGTTGGAAACAGTTCTTTAGGCCCACCCCATCCCAGGTGTCCTGAACTTTACCTCCTTCAAGAGCTGTTTCAGGGGCTGGAGAGATGCTCAACAGTAAACACCTGCTGCTCTTGCATAGGTCCTGAGTTCAGTTCCCAGCATCCATATTAGGTAGCTCACAACAGCTGGGGACTCAGCCCAAGGGGATCTGATGCCCTCTTCTGGCCTCTTTGGTTATCCAAACTCTTTCTCTCTCTCTCTCTCTCTCTCTCTCTCTCTCTCTCTCTCTCTCTCTCTCACACACACACACACACACACACACACACACACACACACAAGCGTATACGCACATGCACACACATAGAAAAAAAAATCTTTAAAAACAAAAAGATACGCTGGTCAGTGGTGGCGCATGCCTTTAATCCCAGCACTTGGGAGGCAGAGGCAGGTGGATTTCTGAGTTTGAGGCCAGCCTGGTCTACAGAGTGAGTTCCAGGACAACCAGGGTTATACAGAGAAACCCTGTCTCGAAAAACAAAACAAAACAAAAACAGACAAACAAACAAAAAGAGACATCCCAAATACTACTACTGTGTACTACCTTATTCTGAACTCTTCTCTTTCTCTAATACTGGAAGGGGAATTGAGGCAAGCAGCTGAGAATGAGGCAGCAAGTTTCCTGAAGACTAACTCATTGCCTAGTTATTTCCTTCTCCAGGTGTGGTCCTGGCTGCCTGGGACACTGGGAAGGGATGAAGGCATTCATTAAAGCTACAGTAGGAGCTAAGGGTCCGGCAGGCAGCTGAGGAGTTCACCTGCTTGTTGGAGCCGGCCCTGCATACTCCAATCGTGCAAGCTGGTTAGATGGACCGACCTTGCCTCCTCTCCTTCCTTATTATGGTCACTGAGGAAGAGAAAGCTCTTTCACAACAAGTGACTGGGAAGTTAGTTCCTAGAAGTGTAGTTAAAGTTTAATGACACCTACATGGGATGGGTGGGAACGGGCTGGTTTCATTGGTAGGCCTTGTATACAGGCAGAAGGCTGCACATAGGTGGAATCTGCACATGTTTAATGTTTTGCTGTTTCCCTTCTTGAAATGTTTGGAGACCATAGCCTCCACATATTCACTGGGTATCGTTGACTGGGGCTAAGGACAAGGGCAGATAGAGTGTCTACCTCCTGGCTGCGTCTTGACCTCCCCAGGATTACTAAAGGGCATCTGGGAAAATGGGAACAGCAGCCCCCTACATCTGCACACCTGCTTTGTCACCGGAAATACTTGCTCACCATCCACCACACCTAGTGGCTCCAGGTCTGCCAAGCCTAGCTCTTAAAAGTCTGTCTCTGTGCATGTGACCTCCACCACACTGTCACCTGCTGCAGAGCCCCAGAGCGGTCACCAACCCCTATTGAATGCTGTCTTGTAAGTGCTTGCTGTGGGCTGGGCCCTGGAATGTGAAGGATGACGCCCACCCGCCAGCCTGACTTTGGCTTGCAGTCTCTGGATCTGATAGAGCAGGATGCCTAGGGCTGCTAGGGATAAGAGGGTTACAGCAGCCGGGCAGTGGTGGCACACGCCTTTAATCCCAGCACTTGGGAGGCAGAGGCAGGTGGATTTCTGAGTTTGAGGCCAGCCTGGTCTACAGAGTGAGTTCCAGGACAGCCAGGACTACACAGAGAAACCCTGTCTCGAGGAAAAAAAAAAAAAAGGGTTAGAGGAGACCCTGGTGGGAGCCAGGAAGGTACAGGGACCTTCCTGGGGTGGGGGTGGGAGGGTGGGGGTGGTGCTATAGCACCAGGAGCCAGGTTGGAGTGACAACAACACACTCCAACCCTCCTTGCTGGGTGAAATACAAACACTGCCTTGTGACTTTTCTTGTGTCTTTTGACCCTCTTCCCTGCAGGGAGTTTTACTCTGTGGCGGTTCAGTCATTAAAAGTCACGCTAAGCAGCTTTGTTATCTCCACCTCCATCCCCTCCAGGGCAAAAGCCAGCCCCAAGACCTTTCCTTGGAATTCCGAACCTCATTCCTCACCCAGAGGGAGTTACTTCAGGTGTACAGAGGCTGCTTGTGAAAGACGGTTGGGAGAGGCCTGACTTGGGGGCTCATTCCTGTCATTCCAGCACTTTGGAGACTCAGGCAGGAGGTTTGTTCTGTGGATTTGAGGAAAGCCTAGACTATGTAGTGAATCCCAGAATAGTTAAAACTACAGAGTAAGGCCTTGTCTTAACCCTTCCCCAAAAAAGAGAGAAGGAAAAGAGGGAAGGAGGGAGGGACAGACGGATAGAGGGAGGGAGTAGTGGAGGGAGGTGTACATTCTGTCTAAGCTCCACTCCACAGTTACCTGGCAACAGCCAGGTAGGCCTGACCCACTATAAAAGGGGCTGCTTGCCCCCTCCTCCCTCTCTTGTTCTCTTGTTTCTCTCTTGAGCTCTCAGTTTCTTCCCTTCCCACTCTCTCCATGTGTTCATGGCCGGCCTCTACTTCTGTACCTTCTCCTTCTTTCTGCCTTTCTCTGCCGCTACTACCCTCTTAACTCCCCTTCCCAATGCCCTAAATCAACTCTATACTATACCGTTGTATGGCTGGTCCCTGGCAGGGGTGAGGGGAAGGGATGCCTTGGCATGGGCCCCGCGGAGACACCCCCTTCCCCCACACCTCACCACACATCCATAGAACATATCTCCTCTATCTTTTTACAAACACATCGGGGGTCGGGGTGGGGAAGTCCTAGGTCTTTTAACTCTTGCCTGGCAGATAGCTGTGCCTGCTCAGCCTGGAGTGGTGGCATCTGTCGGGAAAACTAGCCACTTTCCCTTTACTTCATAAGGTAGGTGGGAGAAGCAAGAACCATGTCCAGACTGAGCAGAACAGCTCTGGGACAGAACCCCATGCTCAGGAGCTGCCTGGGTCCCATGCAAGTTGTGCACTGTGGCTGGCCTTCCTCAGGCAAGCTTCCTTACCCACCGATTCCAGTTCAAACCAATGGCTGATTAGACTCCGAAGGATGCGTTCTGAACTCAACGTGGGAAGCTGAGCAGAGGGGCAAGAGGCGTTTCAGCACCACGTGGTGGACAGCACTCCTGCTGTGGTGACTTGAGAAGCCTTCTGCTGCAAGAGCAGCCCGCCTCCTGCGCCTCTCTCCGCCCTTTTCATCCGGATCTTCACCCAGGTTTATCCCTGCGGAGAGATCGTCTCCGCTCGCAGGCAGTTATCCTGCAAGCTTCAGAACCAGAGGTTGACCGGATCCTGGAGCTGTGTGCGCTCAGAGCATCACGAATAAAGAGTACAAGAAGTGGGGAGAGGGGCAGAGTTCCCAGGAGAGCAGAAGCTTGGCTCCGGGTGGGGGCAGGGGACGGGAGGGGAAGGGGAGCTGCAAGCAGAGCCCTAGTTAAGCCTCCGCTGCAGTTTACTGAATTGGAATTACAGCGTAGACTTTATGAACCCTCAGGCTCTTATAAGTCCAGACCTACAAGCTCATTCTAACCCTTGGCTCCAGGTTAAAAAGTCACAGGAAGAACTTGAGAGTGAAATAAGGAACTCGGAGGGCTGTTAGAGCTGGTCAAGGCAGAGCAGACCTGCTAGCTGGCCCAGTTCCCTGGGAGCTCTGTAAAAGGTCCTCAGCAGGGTTAAGATGACAACCTTCCTTCTACACAGTCTCCTCTGAGAATCACAACAGCTGGGAGATGTGGGCCGGCAGTTCCCGTGGGATCACAGAGTGGGTGGCCAACAGCTCCAAGCCAGAACAGCTAGGAGCAGGACTGGAATCCAGTACTCTGAATCTGCTGCTTGTTTTTCAGTACTGTCTGTCTCCCGAGGATCAGTGGTTCCAACCTCCTAAGCAGGATGTCAGACAACCAAGAATTCTGCAGAGACACCACAGTGTGTCCTTGAGACCCTGAGATTCAGTAGTCAAAAACAGAGTGTACTTGGGGTTTGTGGCCGGCAATTCATGTCTTTAGAGTCTCCTGAGTCTGACTTTTTGTTTGTTTGTTTACATTTATTTGAGGCATGCACACAAATGTGTATGTGGAGATCAGAAGACAATTGTGGACGTTGGTTCCCTCCTACCTTCTATCTTCTTTTTGAGACAGGGTTTTTCTGTGTAGCCTGGTCTCTGTAGACCAGGCTGGCCTCGAACTCAGAAATCCACCTGCCTCTGCCTCCCAAGTGCTGGGATTAAAGGCGTGCGCGCCACCACTGCCCGGCTCTGAGTCTGACTCTTGGGAATGGGCACAGGGTTGGGAAGGGACTTGTCCAGAAGCACTGGGCACAGACTCCTGGACTTCTTCCAAAGGGTGTTTATGCAATGTGAGGAAATTGTCAGGGACAAATCACACCCAGAACTCTCTCTTGGACTTTGGCCTGGGCAGGAGGCAAGGTGAGAGACCCTGTTATCTCTGGAGAGTGGGACAGGACAGGCCAAACTTCCTGGGGGCTAGTAGGATATATTGTAGAGGGGCCTAGTCCTGTGGGTGACCAGTGGGAGCTACATTTTCCACCAGCAGTGGCAGATAGGTATTTCCTTCTCGGGAGAACCTAGTCCTAATTCCCACCTGTTGCTCAGTGTGTGTGTTCTCTTGCCAGGAAGAGGCATACAGTGTAGAACCAGAGCCAAGGCTTGTACTGTCTTCCACTCAGTGAGGTACAGGGAGCAGAGGGCAAGACGTTGCTAAAGGAGCCATAGGTTGTTAAGCTCTTGTTGAAATGATCACGGAAGGTGGTGTCACATGTTTTAGGAGCAGCTGCCTTCTTCAGCTGACAGTCTCAGAGATGTATGGGGGAGAAAGCCCTGCAGGACAGCCCTCTGCTGATGTTTCCTGGGTTCAATCACATTTCATTTTTGTTTAGCTTTGTGTGTGTGTGTTTGTCTTTTCAAAATAGGTTTTCTTTGCGTGTTGTTGTAGAAAGTTTTAATCTCAATCTGGTGTTCCTTTTTTTGTTTTTGTTTGTTTTTTGTTTTTTGTTTTTTTTTTGTTTTGTTTTGTTTTTGAGACAGGGTTTCTCTGTGTAGCCCTGGCTATCCTGGAACTCACTCTGTAGACCAGGCTGGCCACAAACTCGGAAATCCACCTGCCTCTGCCTCCCAAGTGCTGGGATTATAGGCATGCGCCACCACTGCCTGGCTCAATCTGGTGTTTCTACCCTGACTTTGATAAAAACTCCACAACTTTTAATATTTACAATAAACATTAAACAGCACAAAAGCTGGGCAGATACCTAACCCTCTATGCTATTAGAATCTACTTTCCTATTGATAACCTCGAGTTATTACTTACTATGTTTCATCTGGGCTGCTCTCTTAAGTCCAATTGGCTGGCCCTCAGAGCCAGGTTTTCATGAACTCATCTGATCCATGGCTGCTGCTTCTCATCTTCATCTCCATCCCCGACCCTGTCTCCTCCTCTAACCAGATCACTCTAAACCCACCTACTTCTAATCCCTCCAGTAATTGATGATAGCCAATTTTATTTAACCGAATAGGTTTTTTTCCCCACCAACCAAATAGTTTTAATAATAAAACCTTGCCAGGGCTATACAGAGAAACCCTGTCTCGAAAAAACAAAAACAAAAAAACAAAAAAACAAAACCTTGTAAACAGGAAAAGTTGCTGTATGCCTAGACCTTCAGGTATAGAATTCAGCATTACAATGCATAGGAATAGACCAAACCTTTGTTCTAGAACTCGCTCTGTAGACCAGGCTAGCCTCAAACTCACAGAGATCTGCCTGCCTCTGCCTCTTCAGTGCTAGAATCAAAGGCATGTGCCACCACTGCCCAGCTTTGAGCTAAACAAAAAGTCTCAAGTAACCCAAGCTGGCCTCAAACTTACTATGTGCCCAAGAATAATCTTGAACTTGTGAGCCTTCTGCCTCTACCTCCTGTGCACCTACAGGAGTACACAGCCATGCTTACTCTTCTGCAGCGCTGGGGATCCAATTCAGGCGTCATAAATGCTAGGCATCCAAGCAGTCTGCTGACTGAGCTGCATCCCAGTTCCCCTGACTGTATTCCTAGGGCCTCCTGATACATGTGGCAGGGATTTCTGTCCTTGGAGTGTGCATCCAAAACCCTGAAATCC